>JAXIVD010006243.1:0-20000 GCA_036785275.1 Cancer borealis
GTAAACTCTCTCCACTTCCTGACACGTGTTCATGTGCATCACTTAATCGCTGTGATATAGATGCTTCCTTCACTGCGACTACAGGTTTAAGGACAATAGTCTAGTATCCTCAGTCACAATGGATCTCTCTGTTATTTTCTATTATTCATCTCAGATATAATGCCATACATGTCATAAGCTGTCTAGACCTCTCTTTCAGTTACTGTAGTCTAAATATCTTTTTCAGCCAATGTAATTTCCCAACAGTAAATATATAACTTCAAGCCTAACAAATGTAAAATGAAGTCTGGGCATTATGAATTTCACATTGAAGAAAATTAGCTAATTTTCAATTATCTAAAAACAACAAGCTTTGTAATTATACCAAGTATCAAACTGTATGGTGAACCTCAATTGTCTTTACCCATACAGAATGAAAATTATGCAGTCAAGTATGCAAAGTAACTCAAATATAACTGCAACATAGATACAGATTCTGTCATCAGAGTTCATGCTGAGTGTAGTCTATGTACAAAGTTTAGGGCCATGTCAGGAGGAAAGTTTTTGCTATTTTCTGCCATTTGTCAAATGGTTAGGTATGATAGAAGCATTGGACAGCAAACTCAATGACTACTCATCCGCTTTAAAATACCAAAAGTGGAAAAGAACACTCATGTCACAGGACTTAGAATAAGACTTGCAAAGCAAATATTCGTGTTCATAGAATTTTCCTGAGACTTCTGACACAAAGTGTATGCTTAGAAAGAAGTGTATATATTTGCATGCAGCATGTATCATCAAACCAACATGAACAACAGGTGGAATGTGTTCCAGATATATACTGGAATGCAGAACTTTAACACTACTTGACCTTACTTAAGAAATTAGCATATGAAATTGCTCAGTAACTCTACGCCATTAATATTTAGGGGAAAGTGACCTAGAGCAGTTAAGTGCAGATTACAAAAAATAACTGGTAGCAAATAATTACGTCCACAAATCTTGAAAATTTCTACATTTAGAAAAGCAAGCATCAAGTATGTGAGTTGCTACCTAAAGAGATTAGTACTGATAATGATCTTGGATTCTATTTAGATAGATAGATAGATAGATACATATTGAGTATCCACCTTTCTTATCTGTTAAAAGAATAAGCATATACAACAGCTCCTACATACAAGATGAGTATTTGGCACATTAGAATAATACTTCAAACAACATAGAACACGAAAACTGTGTACAGGACTGAGGAAAATTGTCATCTGCCACACTCAGCAAGTGATAACGACAGACAAATTTGTCTATTTTTGGCTCCCTATCACATCCACTGTGCACCCTTAATGGTAAAACTTGCCACTCAGCCATGAGGCTCCAGCTGCCCAATCTGTATGGCTGTGTTGCGGCAGAGAATTTGTCACTCACTACCACACTCATGAACCTTACTGACTCATGTAAACACATCATATCAACAAACTTTTCTGGACATTTAGGACTTGTGTTTTCTGTGTTTCTCACACTCCCAGAAAGCACTGGCTGAAGTTGTAAAAAAAATTCCCTTCCCATCACTTAGCTATATTTTATGCATAACTGGAGGGAATTTAACTGAAAAGCGCAGGAAATACATGAAAATAATAAAGCATTGGTATCAAAGATGCAACTCTATCTTAACTCCGAAGTGAAGTTTTGTTGAATTCTATCCATGTAATTCGCATAGCAATGAAGCAAACAGGCATTCAAGAAAAAAAAAGTAATTGTATAAAACTATTTAAGTGTACGTGTAAAGTGTATACCCATATATGTAAACATATATACATGTATGTTAATATAATAATCCTTTCTTCTACATGTTGCTTATGAGAATGTTTTGTCGTTGTCTCAACCCTTTCTACTCTACATTAAAGCTTCAAGACTCATAGATTCCATTGAGCTTCACCAACACACAGCAGTCTGGAGCACAGGTCTCAAGGGTTTAAATCGAGACATGTTTAACAGGGAACAGTAGAACAGCAACCAACATCAAAATGCTTAAATGTGTCTTGCATGACTTATATTGCTCATTAACACACCAATACATGATATGATAACCATGGTGCTAAATCAACTGACAATAAACAGTATTTTTTTCTTTTATACACTACATAATACTTGACAGGTTTTTAGTTTCCTAAATAATGCACCAAAAAGAGTATGAGATTGTAAAGTAAATTGCATTCTTAACTAACAACTATGCAGGTACATAATAATAATAATAATAATAATAATAATAATAATAATAATAATAATAATAATAATAATATTAATAATAATAATAATAATAATAATAATAATAATAATTGTGCAATGTTTCAAATTATGGGAATGTGAAGCTTATAATATTTGTGAGCAAAATGCAAAACACAAAAAAATGACTAAAACTAAAATATCAGCAACAAATTAAAAGAAATTACTGAAAGAAAATCATACAAACTTAATAAACTTACCCTCTAAGAAATTAAAAGTGAGCAACACGAAGAGCAAGATAGGAAACTGATACAAAGATTGAGCTAACATAAATAAAACAAATAAAATGAGATAGACAGAGATAGAGATAGAGATAGAGATAGAGAGAGAGAGAGAGAGAGATAGAGAGAATAAGAGGAATAAAATCACTAGAAACTATTCCACTCCCCACTATCTGATTGAGCAGCAGTCAGACCCGCAGTAGATAGATTTTCCCGACTCTCATGGAGGTGTCCACCACGCACCTCAAACTCCACAGCCATGCGGTGCCGCACGTCGATGCCGCGCTGACCTGCATCATACTTTGTGACAGGCATCTCGCGAGCAATGGGAGTTGGAGGGGTGAGTGGGGGACTTGGGCTTCGAGAAAGGGATGGGGGGTGCATGAACGGCCGAGGTGGTGGAGGTGGAGGTGGGGGAGAAGGGGAGGATGGTTCTCTTCTGAGGCGGGTGGGAGTCCGGGGTTTTGTGGAGGATGAGGCAGAGGAGGTAGTGGTGGCAGTAGTGGCAGATGAGGAAGGATGAGCTAATTTTTCCTTTGCTCTCGGCGTTCCATGTGATCCCTCCTCTTCCTCCTCCAGGTCTTCAACAGAATGAGTGTCTTCTAGTGTCTCCAAATTGTCCTCAGGCTCCTGGAGAGTGTGGTTCTCCTCTGAGGCTGACTCAGATTCAGACACCTCGTGAATACCTTCAAACTTAACTGGAATGTTGTCATAGATTCCCTCACTGCTTTGGTTCACTCGCTGGTTAATCTCCATGTAGTATGTTTCAATGTGGCTTAATTCTGTGTGTGGATTCTCCAAAAAGGCTGAGCTGGGTGGAGATGGGAATTCATCACTTTCATCTCCTGGTATAAACTCTGGTAAATCCCTCAAAAAGAACTGTGCAGCAGCAGTGGCAGCAGCTGGTGTGGCAGTGGCAAAGGAATGGTGGTTTGGTGGGTGTTCTGTGGCGTCAGCAGTGATGGGAAGACTCGAACGGCGATTGTGATCACTTTGGTTGTCGTCACTGGTAGAGTTGGAATAGTCTGAGGGCAGTTCTCCCTGCTGTTCCTCAGAGGGGATGGAGGGTAGCTTCTCCTCAGTTGGTGTGGATATCTTGCTGTCCGTGTGCTCTGGTTCAGGCTCTGGTAGGCCAATGTGGTCCTGCTCATGCTCCTGCTCTGAGGTGGTGCTGCGCTCAGAGATGCGGGAGAGGGTGCGAGAGGGGAAGGCATAACCCATATCAATCTGGCGGGTAATCTGATAATACTCAGGTTCCTGGTAGTCATCATGGTACTCATCAGGTTCAGAGACAAGGTCAGGAGACTGAGGAGACTGGTCACTCATCTGAGCATGGTCATCCTCCTCCTCCTCCTCTTCTTCCTCCTCTTCTTCCTCCCCAAAGAAGTCTCTATCCAAATCCTCCTCAGGTGGTGGGCCTCTAGCACCCACTGGCTCTTCATCTAACTCTTCTATTTGCATTTCTACAACTCTGGGTGGCGGTGGCTGGCATGGCAGCTCCACTTCTCCTACCAATACCATCCCAACCTCCCTGCGTTCCCGTGGATCCTCTAGCCTGGGTGGTGGCTCTTTCTCAACTGGTTTAGGTGGCGGCTTTGAGGGTGGCTTAACCACAGGCTTAGGGGGTGGCTTGGGCTTGGGCCCATAGTCCTTTCTGAGTCGAAGAATGGGTTCCACCAGGAACACCTCCCCATCATCTTCCTCATTCTCATCCACAGTCACAATCAATCTACGTCCACGATCACGATCCCTGTCACGGTCACGGTCACTGCTTCCCTCCAAGATCTCCATGACCCGTGCTCCTGATAGGGAAGCAAAGGCTTGGGGTACTTCATCAGGAGGTATGAGTGCTTCAGTCAGCTCATCCATGCTGATGAGTGGCTCTTCCAGCAGTATGCCATCAAAGAACTTACTCTTCCGTTCGGCTTCAGCCAGCAGCTTAGGGCTTCGCTCAGGTGGCGGTGCCAGCACACAGGGCAGGTCCTCCAATCCCTCACCTTCCTTTCCTGGCTCAAACTCAAACACAGGAGCATCAAAGAATGGTGATCGTTGTCCTGGCTCAATGGATATGGATGTCCTACGGCCAATATCTGAAAGTGAGGGTCTGCGTTCTGAGGAAACAGAACCTCTTCTGTCTGAAGATGCAGAGCTTCGCCGATCTGAACAGACTGAACTACGTCTCTCAGAAGAGGAGGAGGATTTTCTTTCTTCTTTTTCTCTGTCATATGGTGATCTCCTGCCTAGTTCAGAGAGAAGAGATGCTCTCCTCTCTGACTCCAGGTATGGAGATCTCTCAGACTCATGTAAAGAGGACCTGCGCTCCCTATCTGATATGGCTGATGGAGAGATGCAGCTTAAGTCTTGGTAGGATGGTCGCCTTTCAGACACTGGATAGGGAGACTTCCTGCCAATATCATGAACTGATTGCCTCCGTTCACCTGTTATAGAGGAGCGTCTGTCAAGGATGGACTCGTCAATCTCCTCTATACTCATTTGGCTGTCCTTTGACCCCACTTTGTTGAGGCGGTCATCTGGTAGCCTAAACCTTTCAATGACTGTGCGTTCTGATGCATCACTTTCATCAATCTTCCGCTCCCGTGATACATCTGTAAGGTCCATCTCCCCACTGGAGGGAGATTCTTCCTTTACTTCTGGGGGTGGTGGTAAAGTCTCAAAATCAAATATATGTGGTTCCATTTTCTCTTCAATCACCACAAGAATCTGATCTTCTTGTTCTGACTCAGATTCCAGGTCCTGGAAGCCCTCCTGCTCATCCTCCTCTTCATCACTGCTGCCACGGATGCGTGTGATCAGATCCATGTCACCTGGGCGTGGCAGGAACTGAACCTGCTCCTGGGAAGGAGTTAAGTCATCATCATCCTCGTCTTCCTCTCGTACTTGTTCAGGTTGTGGGGCCATAGGATGCAGGATCTCCAGTGGAGAGCATATGTCACTGTCTGTGTTGCCGCCAGAGTCACTACCCCGTCCTACACCATACATTGGAAATTTAGACTTCTTGTGCAGGGTAGAAAAGTCAATGCAGCGTGGCCGTGACTGCTGGGATGAATAAGAGGTAACACTTGGAGGGCTGGTGGAGGTGCTGCGCCGGTGTTGGAGGAAACCATGCTGAAGGTCCATTGGCCTGGGTGTGGTAGAAGACCGGGTGTGTGAGGATAAGGAGGAGCCACCATCACTTTCACATGAACTCATCTTGTGGAGAGATTCTTGTGATGAGCCATAGTCAACATATTGACCCATCTCCTTGGCTGCTCGCATGCTGGCTGAAAGCCTTGTGCTCTGAGTGAGTGCACTGAGACTAGGAGGTTCACCTGCATCACGCAAACTATCGCAGGACTCTCGGCCAAGCCTGGAGTGACTGCTGGCACGCGACCGTATGCTGCAAACACTTTCTGAGATGCTGTCCTGCAAGTCAATACCACTATGATGTGATAGAGATAGCTGGCTAAACATAGAGGAACCATCATTGATGGTTATGGTACCCAAGTGCCGTGTAGTAAGAATGTAGCCCTTCTCACTTGTGATCTCACATACACTGTTTTCATGAAATTCAGGGCTGCCAGGGCTGGCTAGGTCCTCCTCATCATCAACTTGAGGTGGGCGTGAGTCCAATGGCAACTCAAGGGTTATCCTGGAACTTGCCCTGCTGCCAGCTAAGCTCCTGGAAAGGCTCCCAAACTGACTATTGCTGTGTGTTCTGGGTAAGCTGCCTGTATACCCATTGGTCTGCTTCTTGCCAATAGAGGAGGAACTGCCATGGCTGCGTGGAAGACTGCCAGTGTAGCTACTGGTGCGCCCTCGACCACTACCTGCTTCTCCTTTGAGCTCAGCCCACTCCAGGCCCTCCATGCTACCTATGTCTTCACTATTCAACATTAATTTTGATCCTGACCTACTGACAACCCTTGAACTCGACCGAGACTCATCCCACTTTCCCCCCTCCCGCTCAATCAGTTCATATGACTCATGAGAGAGGTTGTCCCCACTGTCATCTGCCGCTTCTGTGTAAAGACGGTTATCAACAAAGGAAAAGTCTTTAAGCGAACCCTCCAAGAGAGCCGGGTTAGAGTTAAGCTGCTGCCGTGATGACATGGTAGAGTTAGTGTCAAAGGAAGGTGCCCTCGGGTAGTGGCGGTGCTGACCTGGGTGGTGGGGATACTCGGGGTCATGGCCTCGTTGTGGACTGGAGGTCACTGAAGTCTCTGGAGAGAGGGTGTCCTGACGGGATGGGGTCACACTTGGGGTCTCCAAGTCACGGGTGTCAAAGTCATGGAGATCAGCTGTCTCTGTCTGTGTGGGTGAGCCAGGGGACTGTGGATCTCCAGTTGAGGCAAGTGTCATGGACCCACACGACAGTGAGACAGGAGTGCCAACTGAAAATATTCAGTGTGTCAGGTTGGATATGTAAAGTTGGATATTTGAACTGAAATCACTATATTTAGATTTACAAAAAAAAATAATAATTCAAGAAAAATGTGATGTATTAATTCCTTTCCAAACATCAGCTCATGGAATAGATTAATTTATTACAAAATCTAAGATGGTCTTGGAAACATTTCTTATAATTTGTCCCTAACTTATAAAAAAAATTAGAAAGTCATCAGTAAATGTTCCTTGATTATCCATTTTGTGGTGTGATTAATCACAGGAAACTCCATGTTCTTTAGTGACTTGATTTCAGCTTAAAAGAAAAATATTATTTCCCATCTGACCAATGTAAAAACCAGCAGTAGGAAAAATATTTTCTTCTATGATGGAGTCCACCTTTCTCGTTCTGTACAAATAATATTCAATGCAAGGCAGTGAATTACAGGAAAAGATGAACATGAACATCTCTGGCTACTCAAAAATCTGTAAAAAAAATAAATCAAAATTCATTCATAACAAAACTGTGAAACATCAATTCATCACCTGCATGATTCCAACATAACTGTTATTAAGTGATAATGACAGAAAGTACTCAATCTCATAACTAAATCTGCGAATACATTCAATGACAAGCTATAAGCAAGTTAAGTATTAACATAAATTTTGTACTCACAACTCTTGTAAACTCAAATCTTCAGAACTTTAAACAATAGTAAAATTGAAATAAAATGTTCATGACTTAAAAACGTATACCAGCAAATGCATATACTAGTAAATAATAACATTGAATTGCAGTAATCAAGAATGTAATTATAATCTTCGCCACTCATTTCAAGTTAGCAGTCATTAAAGATGTCAGAGGTTTTGACAATTACAAATGAGCTAAACAATTATTTACTTTCTTTTAGCTATTAAAGATGCATATCACTGATGACAATACAAAATGCATACTTCCAAATAGAAACATTATTGCTGTAGAGCAAAACACAAACAGACAGCAATAGAGAGGAAGAGCATTGCAGCATAAAAAGCACCACATGCACCAACACAATTCAAGGCAACTTACTGCATTGATTGTCACTGAGTGGCAGAAGAGGCTGTGCTGAGATGCTCATTCCAACACTGCTCACACTCGCATGTACAGAAGGGGAGTGTCGAAAAGACTGGGACCTGACAACAGAGGAATGTGATGCTCTTCACTTTTAAAACTCTCAGGTGCCTCATTTGTATGTGTTGATAAGGCTTCACTCTGGTGAGGGGCACTAGTTGCCTTGGCTCACAACAACTATCACATCATAATTCCCTCTGCTGAGTCAAGACAGCAGGCTAACTTGGCTGGAGCAGAACACTGAACTGCAACACAACATACAACACGACAGGAAGCAATACCTTTGAAATGGAGCTCTCTTCACGTAGTTATCTCGTACAAACTCCTGCACTTGTTTCTGCGTTCTCCCGCTGTACCTGTAAACCAAGAGCAGCATAAAGGAGAATGTTAGGAATCTTCAAAAGCATGATGCATGAAATATCTTGTTTTGTATGATAAATACCAAACATTGTTTTATCAAGTTATGTTTAATATTTTTGTAATAGCTGCATACTAATGAAAAAAAATTATTCAGAATTTTTGAACAAACTATGAATTTAAGATGAGCAACAAGAGAAATAGGTAAATAGGAGACGAAAAGAATGGAAAGTGGAAGAGGAGTAAGAATAACAGAAGGAGTAATGTGAAGAAGAGGAGCAACAGGCAGTGACAAAGATGATTACTGGCCAGAGTGTGTGTTCAAACCTCATACTTTGGAACACAGTAATACCTCAACATTTACATGGGTTGTATAACCCCTACAAAAACGTGAAATCTATGAATAATCAATCTCGTCCCTTGAATTGCCAAAAATTCTTTTAAGTAGCTGAAAGCACATTAAACATCACAATCATAAAAACGTAAGTCAACCCTATTGTATGCACCACTTTGCCCAAACAAACAACTAACACCACCATATACCATGCCTGTCTTTCACACCCTCCAATATATTCCTACCATCTACCCAGAGCCATAACATTATGTGACTATTTTCAGAGTGTGCAAAGCTAGCTTAGATGAATTGCCACACTTTTGTATAACAAGAAACGGAAGATTAATCCAAGATGGATTCCCATCATCATCTATTATAATGTTGAAAAAACTCAGTGTACATATTTTCCTATCGTTTCAAGGGTGTATGCAAAACACTTGGCACACCCAGAACAAATGCCACAGGCAAAAAGAAGAAAAAGAAGGGAACAATATGAGGAGGAGGATAGGGAAAGATGCCATGCCACGTGGAGTCACCTGAAGGAAGAGCCCCGGGACAGCACTCTGGTCTTCTGCCGAGGAACCTTCTTAACTTGGGAGCACCGGAAGAAGCCGTGGTGTTCTACACATTTCTTCCAGAAGTTTTTGCATTCATTCCGTCCATCAAAAAAGAACTCGACAGTATCCTTGTAATAACCCTGGAACATTGTTTGCACTTGTCAAACTAATAAGTGAACTTACACTTGAATACCTCATTGAGTTGGAGCGTAATTTGCAGTACCTTAGTGGTACACAAGTCGCTCATATATCACTGAATTTTACATGAATGATAATCAAAAGAAAAGCTAGATCTTTTATAACTAAATTAATACTATATTAGTAACTATGAAAAAACATACCTTTACAGAGAATTACACTAAATTAGTTTTCATATTTTGTTCTGTACAAAAGCAAACTTTTTTTTTCACTATTTACATTATTCATGATTTCTGCAACAACCAGGTGTAAGTGTAAACAAGCTAATTCTTCCAATTATTTACAATATTCATGATTTCTGCATCAATTAGGTGTGAGTGTACTGTACGTGCATCAGGCAAATGTTGTATTAATGCATATGACAGTTCCCATCCTATGATCCCGAGGTGTAAGTATACTATCCCCCGCTGCAAACACATGGAGTGTTAGATGATTCTTTGAACAAAAACCATGTCTTGCTTCCTTCTTGATACACATCCTCCCTTCCTCTCTCCCTTCACAGACATTTATTGTCTGAATGTTTTTTCTTTCGCCTGCAGTTTTCTTTGCATTTTCCTCACATTTGCCTATATATATATATATATATATATATATATATATATATATATATATATATATATATATATATATATATAAATATATATATATATATATATATATATATATATATATATATATATATATATATATATATGTATATATATCACCAAAGTACAAGCATTCGTTGCTCGTCATAATCTTCCTGATAACAGTAGTGGGTATGAATAAATATACATTAAACATTGAGTTTAGTGAAGTAAACTGACTCCATGATTGATGATTCTTTCTTGCATTTTTGCGTAATAGTCGCTTTATTGACACCTATTAGTGCAGCTACAGATGGTGCACTTTCTTCGTGCTCAAACCTGTTAATCTCCTTGGAGATTTTTTTTGTCATCACAATCCAAACACTTTTTGTTTGCTAATCACCACCTGCATAGTTTGCTCAATATCATGGATCCATGATGACGAAGGGAAAGTGGAAGACTGATATATATGGAAATTTTACAGCACGACTCCAGTACTTGGTCTTCAGTAATTAACAACACAGCACGAGTGTAAGTTTTCATGTATAGGAAAAAGCTGCTGTTACCAGCCACCAAAAACCATGTATACATAATCCACAGCTCTGTGGCTGGTGAGTTTTGTACATATGTACATATAACCATGTACAAGTGAATTTCATAGTTGGAAAATCAATGGTTAGTGAGGGATTACTATACATTCCAAAATGTCCTTGGGACATGCAGATTTAGAATATGTTTTTGTACTTCCTTCATGCTGTAAAAAGCAACTAAGAAAGGCAAGGGTGGGGAGCCTCAAGACTTTCAAACAGGAACTGTGTATTCCCACACAAGAAAAGCAAATAAACCATTTTTCTTCTTTTTATATGTTATGGAAGTTTGATTAATTTGAATTTTGTTCTCACTGTGGATGCCACAGCACATTTTCAGGAGACAAGTTTACATTAACAGAAAAAAATTTGGTAAACTAGGATGGAGTATGTGTACCAAGTGCACTAAATATTGCAGATATTGTGTTTTTTTATTCAAGTTTTTTTCCGCATTTGCATTTCAATTTGTACAATCCTACCGTGCTACATCAGCTGTAGTTGTACATACAGTGTGGGGTGGAGGTAAGTATTTGTGTAGCATGTCAATAGCAGGTACTCCTACATTACTACCAAATGGATAACACACTAGGGAAGTACACATCTAAAGATGGAAGTGGAAAATTATTTTAAAAATGTTAGAATGTCATGAAGTACTGATGGAAATAACATGAGGGAAACGAAGTATGTCATGAAGAAAAGATGGCAACAGGATATGAAATGACACAATGTTTGTGGCAATGGCAGGGTCAGGGCAAGAAATGGTAGTGAGGGTGATAACAACAGGGGAAGGAGGTATGGTGAAGGACGCCACTCCCATGTGTGCCACGTGACATGTTTGGATGGACACACAGGAGGGAAAAATAGGAAATATCAAGCGTGAGCCAACACACCTCTGGCCACCTTCCTCCGTAGGGCAGCTTGGGGGAGGGGACAGAGGGAGACAGTCAACATTACTCAAAGCATTTCTACCTTAACACTCCACACTGTAGTTTGATTCAAGGGTTAAGCTTAACTAACTTTCATTTCACACAATATCAATAAGCTACAACTGAAGACTTAGGTATCTATATTACTTCCAAGGACTTCCACTGATTATTAAATTAGTGAAACAGCCCTCCAAGTGAGCGGCTTGGTATAAGTCATGCACTGCAATTGGAGTGTCAAAAGTCCAATGGTCCATAAAGATGTTATCTACACCCATTTGTACAACACACCAAAGGATGTGGTAAGTGGTAAGTGAAGGAAGTGGAAAGCATCTGCTGTATCCTGTTTATACTACAGGATCTGCATGGATTTACCCACTCAACAGGGAGAAACACTAACAAAATAAGGATAAAAAGCAATGGCATTTTATTACTATGAAACTAGAGACATGGAGGATGTATGCACCATGAACTATCATTAAAACTTTCATACTGAAATCAGAAGAAGAAAAAAACTTATCAATATAGTGATAGGTTTCAATCACTTACTTCAAAATAAAACTAACTTCAAAAATTTTTTAAAGCAAGATGAAGTGACTCATAAGTGATTATATCTTTTTTAATGTCCCTTCTTTTGGGGGTGGGTGACCAAACAGCAATAATGGTCAAGGCAATTTAGTAAATGTAACCACATAAGTCCCATTAAAGAAAATGTAAGCCAAGTACAGATCCCTTCAAGTGTTTTATTTATTTAGATGAAGGCTTAATGTAATAAGTTCACCCCATTATTGCTACACTCTGCCACCCTGCCAGTGGGGTAACGGCTGGCCAACAGTTAGTGAGTTAGACATGCGGGAGCGGTGTGACGCAACACTGTGATGGATATGTTACTCTACCTCGCCCTGAGTGGGGAACGGCCAGCCAATCACAAGGGGAAGGGAAGGATAAAAAAATCAAGTTGAAATGCACTGTAGTTATACATGTCCTGGTGTTTTCTGGCCACAATATGTTCAATTATTTTCACGATGACAGAATATATCATAGACATATAGCACTTCATGATTCATGGAAGCCATATTTGCAAAATATCTATATATCACAATTAAAGGTTTTAGTCCATTAACGGAACTTGGTAATACCTTTGCAAAAGAGTAAAAATGTATGCATAAAATAAAGCTCATGAAATAATACAAGTCTATACTTAACAAAGCAGGCTGGTCATTCTTAATGCAGAATGTGCACAAATACTTTTAATTTCCCCTTAAAGACATAAACCTACATTTAATGCCAATAAAATATAAGATAGTGTAAGTAACAACTGAATCTTAACTTAGATAAATAAAAATGATTAGCAAGTGAAATATAAATACTGAACTTAATGGCATAAGCATTATAAGAATCAAGTATATATTATTTCATGACATAAATAAGTATATTGAATGAATTCCCATAATCTTACAAAGGCAAAAGAGGAAAAGATATAAAGAAGCTTTTAGGCAACTCATCAGAATAACTTTATATCTACAGCCACAAAGCAAATTATTTGTTATAATTCGCCTTTTCCCACATAAATAATTAAAGAGAAATAAATCAAAAACTGAAAGACAAGAATAATGAGAGAGAGAGAGATAAACAAGGGAAATAAGAAACACACCAAGATAGAAGAAGAGATAACCCAAATCAACACTGTCAACACCAACACCAACGCGCCACACCATGGGGAACACTTACATAGCCCTCGGGATGCAGTTTTGTAAGGAAACGTTTTCGCTTGAAGGAGAGTTTCCGGATCTTGGCCCAGGAGAAAGTGTTGATTTTGGTGTAGTTCTGGAACACTAGAACACCCATGTGTGCCACAGCCAGGTTCAACGGCACTCCCTCATTGTCCTGGGGGGGAAGGACAAGTGGAGAGAAGACAAGGGAAGAGAGAGGAACAGAACAGGGCAGAAAATTTTAGGAGAAATGGGACAAGGTAAGGTAATATTAGGAGAGAATGGGGTGGGAGGGAAGAAGGCAGGAAAGGAGAAGTGGAGAAAGAGAAAGGAAAATAATTACTTATTATTTTGTGTTGTGGTGATGTGATAAATTGGTCACACCTCAAGTGGTCAAGTTGACTATGACTGGAAATCAAGAGGAACAACCAAAGGAACAGCATACTTGAGGCTAGAATCTGCCCTTTTTTTCACCACTTTGATGGTGATAGACTACAATTACTTGACTTGAATATATACTCTTAGTCCCCTCTTGTTTCCAGACCTTCATCTTTAAACTATATATATATATATATATATATATATATATATATATATATATATATATATATATATATATATATATATATATATATATATATATATATATATATATATATATATATATATATATATATATATATATATATATATATATATATATATATATATATATATATAACTCTGATCCTGGACTTCCACATCACATCACATCACATCAGCATAACTAAATACACACTTATAAACTTATCACATTCAGGTAACACAATTATGAACTCTTATTTTCCTACATGGGGACTTAAGAATATGCTAAAAAGTCCTGGACTGCTTTTCATTTGTATATTCTACATTTCTCTCTCTGCAAACTCAACACCCTTCCAAAACACACCAACAAGTCAGTTAACATCAGCATGGCATGAAAGTTGTCCCACTAGTCACAACTTTGGTCCACATACCAAAGCACAACCTCCACCATACAATTATCTCTCTCTCTCTCTCTCTCTCTCTCTCTCTCTCTCTCTCTCTTTTTCTCTCTCTCTTTTATTTTTATTGTGTCCACGCATATGTGATAAATACACACACACACACACGCACACGCACACGCACGCACGCACACGCACGCACGCACACACACACACACACACACACACACACACACACACACACACACACACACACACACACACGCACAAACACACACACACACATACACACTAAGCCCCACATAAGAGATTACAAAGCATCTTCTTTTTTTTGGAATCACACCAACAAACCTTAGCTGGATGCATCTTGATTCCAAAGAGTTCACATCTTCTTGCTGTCTCCAGGAGGTTGAGGTCAGCTGCTGCAGGCGTCATACCACTATGGGAATGATGGATGAATATATTGGAGTGGAATTACACTGCTACGCAAAATGAGGGATATGTATATATATATATATATATATATATATATATATATATATATATATATATATATATATATATATATATATATATATATATATATATATATGTGTGTATGTATATATATATATATATATATATATATATATATATATATATATATATATATATATATATATATATATATATATATATATATATATGTGTGTATGTATATATATATATATATATATATATATATATATATATATATATATATATATATATATATATATATATATATGGTGACTTCGTATGAAAATGCAGAACATTACCAACTACTACCTGTCTATCATCTTTTTTTTTTTTACCTTTCTCTCCCATCCCTTCGTCCCTGCCTATTGATTTTCACATTTTTTTCTCTTTGTTGCCTTTCTTATTTTTCTTGAGTCCCTCCTTTTTTCCCTGCTTATCCTTCCCTCATATATATCTTTATATTTCTTTTATTTCCATTGTCTTTATCAGCATTTCGAATCCTACTGTCATCTTCATTATTCCTCTAAATCTAGGTTTCACAATACAAGAGTATATTATTATAAATATTACAAACACATGGGACGGCTCCTCTCTCTCTCCATATTATTTCATTAGTTCACAAAGCTCCTTCCCTTCTGCTACCCTGGAATATACATAGAAACAAACACAACACTCACACATGCTTTTTGTGGTTTTCCATAATTTTCCTCTCCAACTCTGGGTCTTGGGAGGGAACAAACTTGTACAGGGAGAGGTAGCGGTGGTCAGGATAATCTTCCTCCACAAAGTCACCACACTCCGCTGAGAAAAACACATTGCAATGAATTTTCTAAGACTAATAAATACGCAGTAAAATGAAACGGTATATTTTTTCCATAACATGATTTTCTTCCCCATTATCTCGAAAGCTGTTGGAGATATTGGAAATATCATTGCAGCATCTGATAGACCTAATTAAACTCTACAACTGTCATTATGAATATTTGTTCTTTGACTAATAATTATGCAATAAAATTAAACTGTATCTTTAATCCAAAACAAAACTTTCTTCCTTATTTTCTCGAAAGCTATTATAGAAATTGGAAATATCATTGCAGTATTTGATAGACCTAATTAAACTCTATAACTGTCATCATGAATATTTGTTCTATGACTAATAATTACGCAGTAAAATTAAACAGTATCTTTTTTACAAAACATTAATTTCCTCCTCATTTTCTCGAAAGCTATTAGAGATATTGGAATTATCATTGCAGCATCTGATATACCTAATTGAACTCTATAACTTTCATTGTGAATATTTGTTCTATGACTAATATTTACGCAGTAAAATGAAACCGTATTTTTTTTCCAAAATATTACTTTCTTCCCAATTTTCTCGAAAACTATTAGAGTTGTTGGAAATATCATTGCAGCATCTGATAGACTTAATTAACCTCTACAACTATCCTTATAAATATTTGTTCTATGACTAGTAAATATGCAGTAAAATTAAACCGTTTCTTTTTTTCCAGAATATAGCTTTCCTCATTTTCTCGAAAGCTATCAGAGTTATTAGAAATATCATTGCAGCATCAGATAGACCTAATTAAACTCTACAACTGTCATTATGAATATTTTTTCTATGATTAATAATTACACAGTAAAATTAAACCGTATCTTTTTCCCAAAACATAAATTTCCTCCTCATTTTCTTGAAAGCTATTAAAGATATTGGAAATATCATTGCAGCATCTGATAGACCTAATTGAACTCTACAACTGTCATTATGAATATTTGTTCTATGATTAATAATTATGCAGTAAAATTAAATTGTATCTTTTTTTCCAAAACATAAATTTTCTCATTTTCTCAAAAGCTAATAGAGATATTGGAAATATCATTGCAGTATCTGATAAACCTAATTAAACTCTACTTTTATAAATGCATATTTGTTCTAAGACAAATAATTATGCAGTAAAATTAAACCGTATCTTATTTCCAAAACATGACTTTCTTCCTAATTTTCTCAAAAGCTATTAGAGATATTGGAAATATCATTGCAGCATCTAATAGACTTAATTAAACTCTAGAACTTATTGTATCAATCTATTTATATTCTTTGTCACGGCACATGCCTCTCATGTACCTTATTTCCACAGCACTTACTCATCACTGCTGTGCTTTGTTCCATAACCATGTCTCTGATACATACACTAATGTGGTTTATTTATAAACTTCATGCCACAGCTGAATCCTAATCCAATACATAATCTATTTTAAATCTAGTTAAGACTCCACAATGACCCACCTTGGAAAATACAGGGAACACTTCTACTCCAGGAAAGACTCCCCATCATATTCCTCCCACATGAGCAGAAAGAAGCTCACTAAACTACCATTACACCTCAGGAACTCACCTTGGACTATGTAAGAGGCCATGAGAGCAGCAGTGTTATCGTTACAGAGGAGGCAGCCATGTGCTAGGTCCCGCTTGATCTGTAGTGCAAAGAGGTAACGCGTGTACTCCTCCTCCAGCTGGGCGGGGTCGGGCGTGTAGAACTTGACACAAAACCGCAGCACTGGCTCCACCTGGCTCAGGCACACCTGGGTATGGGAAAATAATTGATTGAGCTGAGTTACAACTTGACTACAGGGCGCTGAAAACACAATCACACATACACACACAAACATGAGACGATGTAAGGAGGGAAGTAAACAGACATGAAAGATACACTATGGAAAAACAGACTGACAAACTGAGCAGCGGAAGAGACTGTGTCAGTCCGACACTGTCCCATTTACCAAAACATTGTCCGTCTACCAGTGTGCTGTTTGGTGGTCACGTTCGCTAATTCCACTCGATTTTTGGGCTTTCTATGATCATGACCTAATGAAAAGTGTCACCAACCCAGTCAAGCCTGAGGAGGAGAGGAGAGAAGAGGAAGAAGGAAGAAGTTCCTGTTGAAGTGAAAGTTTTGTGGAAGGAAGCTACTGAACACTTTAATAAACTGGTCCACTTGGTTGAACAAAACCACTGCAATGGGGCTGAGGTGACCAACTTCCACATTCTGCGAAATTATTTCTACACAAAACGTGGACAGGCTGTGATATACTGACAGACTGGCAGACTGATACTCGAGACTTGATGAGGGACATGAGTAACCAGGCAGAGAAATTCGTACAAGATGACCCAAGGCCAGCTACCCATACTCCAGGTAGTCCTAGGCAGCCTGATAGTACTATGCCCATGCTCAAGGATGAGGACCAGGAGTGACTGATAATAAAAGTGATATTCATTAGGTTAAAGGATAATATTAAGAAAAACTAAGCATTATTGCTGAGTAGTGAAACAACCTATATACCATATCATGTCTTTATTTGATAATCATGAGGGTATTTATTTTATTTTCAAGGATCCCTCCCAACAGTCCGAAAAATCCACTAATCTGAATCACTGTCAGTCCACTGCCATTTGGATTAAAGGACTTTTACTGTAGCCAAGACAAGGCTTATAGGGTTCGGGGAGACATTACCCTCCTTTCCTTATCTGTGCCTTGTTTTTTCAATGGAAATAATACAGGAATATGCCTCGTTCTGTCCCTTTTGGTTGCATTTAACGATCCACAAGCAATATGGTGGTATTATTGCAGCCCCACCACAAATATTCAATAAGTCCAATATGCAAAAATATGCTGTAAGCTTGCAGTAAGCTGATAAATCCCCAAATATTTTTTTTCCGAAACTTATCATGCTAATTATGAGGTGCGTCTTAGCACTTATAGAGTCTTATCACGCTGAAAATATGGTAGGTATTTTTGCAAATTATGCAAGGTTACTAAGAAAAGTGGAAAATGAGGATTAGAGTGATCGTTAATAAAAGGAGTCAAGGACAACACCATGCCCCTGTTACTATCAAAAAAAAATTTTGAAAATTAGAAGAAAAAGAAAGTAATTGTTTTATATATTTCCAGCAATGCACTGCTCTGATGCCATTATTGGAAGAAAGGAGGAAGAAGGCAGTCCAGGACCATGTTCCTCATAATACTACAAGTGGATTAAAGGATTAAATAATTCCCCGAACTAGGCATCTATTACTACAAGTGGAATGTCTAGTAATGTGATGAAAAGCTTGATTTTGTGTGTCCCGCTCAACTCCTAAGGTACTTACTTCCCTTGAGAAAGCATATTTTTCCCCCTAACTCAAGTTTCATGTCTCAATATGATAGTTAACAGAGAAACATCAGTATTGGATCATGTCAAATTCATCAAAAAACAAAACAAAACAAATTGGGGTTACATTATGCAAAAAGCAAGAACTGTAATAGAGGACAGGAAAACAACTTTGCCATAGCCATAATAAAATTGAAACTTAAAAAAAAAAAAAAAGTTAGGCAAGCAAGAAGTGAGAAGAAGAGACTTGAATAGGATGAAGGCATAACTAACTTGTCTGCTCATAGGCTTCTCCAGGTCAAGCCAATAACGTGTGTTGCCATCTGTGTACTCGAGGCCAAAGTAATCTGACTCAAGGAGATTGAGCTGCCGGCACACCTGTTCAAGAAGCACTGACGCACACGCCTTGCTCTGAGGACAAACAAAACACAAAGGTTAGGAACAAGGAAAAGGTGAAGTAAAATTAAATACACAGAAATGCAGGTTACACGCTTAATAAAAGACATTTTGAACATGTAAATAATGGGATAATAACCAAAATAATGGGTTACAGATTTTACCAACAAAATGGATGATAGTACCCTAGTTTCTGATTGGGGCAGAGCAAACCTTGTTTTGTTCAATGCCTCAAAAACTCAATTTCTACAACTATCTACTCGACATAACCTTCCAGATAACTACCCCCTCTTCTTCAATGATACTCAACTTCCCCTCTCCTCCACATTAAACACACTCGGTCTATCCTTTACTAAAAATCTAAACTGGCAATTTCATATCTCTACTCTTGCTAAATCAGCTTCCAAGAAGTTAGGTGTCCTATGGCGTCTGCATCGATTTTTCTCTCCCTCTCAGCTGCTTGCTCTGTACAGGGGCCTTATCTGCCCATGTATGGAGTACTACTCTCATGTCTGGGGGAGCTCAACTCATACAGCTCTTTTAAACAGGGTGGAGTCTAAAGCTTTTCGCCTAATCAACTCTCCTCCTCTAACTGACTGTCTTGACTCTTTAAATCACCGCCGCAATGTTGCATCTTTATCTATCTTCTACCGCTATTTTCATGCTGACTGCTCTTCTGAGCATGCTAACTGCATGCCTCCCCCCCTCCCGCGGCCTTGCTGCACAAGACTTTCTACTTCTTCTTATCCTTATTCTGTCCATCTACCTAATGCAAGAGTTAACC
>JAXIVD010006244.1:0-2500 GCA_036785275.1 Cancer borealis
ATTACCTCCCACCATTACCTTAACCTCCATCCCCCATCCAGCTCCTTTCCTAACGTTCATCTCCCACCTGTTGCTGTGTCTCCTGCAACTGCCACTGAGCTTAATGGATTGCGCGACTAAACGTATACAAAGAAACGTATCTCATATTAGTTAAACTGGTCGATAATGGAATGACACAACGAAGCGAGTGAAGAAGAGGAGGAGGAGGAGAAGGAGGAGTTGGAGGAAGAGGAGGAGGAGGAGGAGGAGGAGGAGGAGGAGGAGGAGGAGGAGGAGGAGGAGGAGGAGGAGGAGGAGGAGTCATAAGTAAACCAGGTATGAGAAAGTAAATGAATCAGGGTCACCTATCAAAAAGTGCAGAATAAACACACGTTATAGTAGCAAACAGACGATAAAAAAAAAGGCATAAAGGTGACAATCTGATGTACGTGTTTTTGTGGGGGATTTTACTCTTTTTTTTTCTTTTTTTTTCTTTTTCTCTCTCTCCATAAGGTAGCGCATCTTCACCTTAATGCAGCGCCAGGGTCGTTTGTGCGTCCAGTCATGTCGATGGAAAGTGTTTTGGGGATGGGAGGGTGTAAGGACTTGCAGCCGCCCGCCGCCTGCATATTCAAACATTACAACGGGGAGACATTGGACAGTATATATTGAACCTTGAATGTTCTTTTTTTTATTAGTTGATATTGATTTCTTTTCTTTATTTTTTCTTTTTCTTCTTGTTTTTGCTCCTTTTTTATTTCTTCTTGTTCTTGTTTTTCTTGTTTTACTTCTTATTGTTATTATTATTATTATTATTATTATTATTATTATTATTATTATTATCATTATTATCATTATTATTATTATTGTTATTGTTATTATTATTATTATTATTATTATTATTATTATTATTATTATTATTATTATTATTATTATTATTATTATATCAATATTACTATCTGCATCCTTCTCTCTTTAGTTCCATTTCGATTCTGCCATCTATTTTCTTTCATTTAAGTTATTTCATCTTTGATTTACTTAATTTTCATTCTTAAACTTTTTTTTTCGGGGATGGGGTGTATGTGGTACCCTTGGGTGTATGTGGTGCCCCGGGGTGTATGTGGTGCCCCGGGGTGTATTTGGTGCCCCGGGGTGTATGTGGTGCCTCGGGGTGTATGTGGTGCCGCGGGGTGTATGTGGTGCCCCGGGGTGTATGTGGTGCCCCGGGGTGTATGTGGTGCCCCAGGGAGTATGTGGTGCACCAGGGTGTATGTGGTGCCCCGGGGTGTATGTGGTGCCCCGGGGTGTATGTGGTGCCCGGGGGGTATGTGGTGCCCCGGGGTGTATGTGGTGCCCCGGGGTGTATGTGGTGCCCCGGGGTGTATGTGGTGCCCCGGGGTGTATGTGGTGCCCCAGGGAGTATGTGGTGCCCAGGGGTGTATGTGGTGCCCAGGGGTGTATGTGGTGCCCCGGGGTGTATGTGGTGCCCCGGGGTGTATTTGGTGCCCCGGGGTGTATGTGGTGCCCCGGGGTGTATGTGGTGCCCCAGGGAGTATGTGGTGCCCAGGGGTGTATGTGGTGCCCAGGGGTATATGTGGTGCCCCGGGGTGTATGTGGTGCCCCGGGGTGTATTTGGTGCCCCGGGGTGTATGTGGTGCCCCGGGGTGTATGTGGTGCCCCGGGGTGTATGTGGTGCCCCGGGGTGTATGTGGTGCCCCGGGGTGTATGTGGTGCCCCGGGGTGTATGTGGTGCCCCAGGGTGTATGTGGTGCCCCGGGGTGTATGTGGTGCCCCGGGGTGTATATGGTGCCCCGGGGTGTATGTGGTCCCCCGGGGATGTATGTGTTGCCTGAGGGTGTATGTGGTGCCCCGGGGATGTATGTGGTGCCTGAGGGTGTATGTGGTGCCCAGGGGTGTATGTGGTGCCCAGGGGTGTATGTGGTGCCCTGAGGTATTTGTAATACCTGGGATGTATGTGGTGCCTGAGGTGTATGTGGTGCCGGGTGGTGGTTTGTGGTGACCCTCGGGGGGGGGAAGGATGCGGTCTGTGGTGCCTCCAAGAGATCAAGGAATGCACCACGTCAACACTTTCTCTGAATAACGCGAAGCTGCTCTGAAAGCAAAGACCCAAGTGAGGCAGTTCAGGGACGCTATGTAGGGACGAATGCAAGATCCCCATCCCCCACCTCCCCCCACTCCCTTTCCTCAGCCCTGCACACTCCCTCATTCCCTCACTTCATGTTGCGGCGCCCATGCAATACGAGCCAAGTGGATGCGCTCTTGGGATTCTGGTTTTTATCTTCAAGGTTTTTTGTCTTACGTCATGGGCATAAGACGTTCTTCCTTCATTGAACATTTCGTAAGCCTCTTCTTTAAGCCCAATGACAACCATAATAGCCTAAACAAGATCTTTCTTGTGTGAAAGTATGAATGTAGAAAGGTGTGTTTTTGTAAGGGTGTGCAGGGTATTTACTGTTAATTAAAAGTTTTTGGTCATGAAGAAACACGTCTGCGCACAGTT
>JAXIVD010006244.1:7500-20000 GCA_036785275.1 Cancer borealis
TATGTAAGTGTTTTCAGATTGAAATTCCAATATTCCTGGAAATTATTGCAAATTTGGTGTTTTTATTGGTGTCAGGATTTAATAATTGTCGCCCACCGATGACGTATGTTGACTAATTTGTTTTTGTTGCTCATAAACATATTCTTCACATCACTCTCAAGTGTTTGCTTTTTGTTTGAGATTTCTATGATGATTTTAAGTATTTTATTTAAATAAAACAAACAAAAAATCGCCTCAGGACACCTTTGCGAAAGACCCGATTTCGAGTGCACAGTCACGTATGGTGTATTCTATGGTATTGCATATTAATATAGACTACATAGGCTATGCATGTAAGTGTTTTCAGATTGAAATTCTAATATTCCTGGAAATTATTGCAAATTTTGTGTTTTTCTTGGTTTCTTAGGATTTAATAATTGTCGCCCACTGATGACGTACGTTGACTAATTTGTTTGTTCTCTACATCACTCTAAAGTGTTTGCTTTTTATTTGAGGTTCCTATCTTATTTCTAAGTATTTGATTTGATTTTTCTAAAAATCTGCTGTAGGACCGGTTTGCAAAAGGTCAGATTTCGAGTGTCCAGTCAAGTATAGTGTAGTCTATGTATATATATATATATATATTAAATATATATATATATATATATATATATATATATATATATATATATATATATATATATATATACATATATATATATATATATATATATATATATATATATATATATATATATATATATATATATATATATATATATATATATACATATAAATATATATGTATATATATATATATATATATATATATATATATATATATATATATATATATATATATAATAAATATATATATACATATATATATATATATATATATATATATATATATATATATATATATATATATAATATATATATATATATATATATATATATATGTGTGTATATATATATATATATATATATATATATATATATATATATATATATATATATATAATATATATATATATATATATATATGTATATATATATATATATATATATATATATATATATATATATATATATATATGTATATATATATATATATATATATATATATATATATATATATATATAATGTGTATATATATATATATATATATATATATATATATATATATATATATATACATATATATATATATATATATATATATATATATATATATATATATATATATATATATATATATATATATATTCATATATTTATTCATCTATTAATCAACTTTTTTGTGCTTATTAATTTTTTTTATTTTTAATTATTTGATCTATGTATTCATTAATCATAATGTATCCTCGGTCGTCAACATGAGGGTTGGTTACACACTAAACATTGCACAGGATCCTCCCATGTGATAAGGAAGGTCAACATTGGCTCCGTGGATGCAGTGGTCAGGTCATAAATGAGTTATATTTTATTTTTTTTGTATTTATACGAAACGGTGTGTTCCAAGTGGAATATTCTTTAATACATGGCGGAAGATATTCGTTTATCAATATAAGTTTTAAGGTGAATTAGGCTTGAAATTTTATTTCCAGGGATTGAAAATTAGTATAAAAAAAAATCAACATGCAGCTGCAAAGATTAAAAGATAATAAGAGAAAGTTGGGTGTTTAAGGTGAATGGCTTTGATGGTTCGCCCTTGAAGAAGTCCAACCATC
Organism: Cancer borealis; assembly: GCA_036785275.1. NCBI lineage: Eukaryota > Metazoa > Arthropoda > Malacostraca > Decapoda > Cancridae > Cancer > Cancer borealis. Next base: position 9,214 of record JAXIVD010006244.1, read on the forward strand.
AAGACGAGAGGAAAATAATGCAAGACAGACTACTCTAAAGTTTGCCAATAAAAGGATCGAAGAAGTGAAAGTTAAATTCTTCCATTAAAAACATGGAAAAAAAAGGAATATTAATGAGTATGAATACCAAGTCTTAAGGAACAGAGCAACAAGCAGGCGGCAAGGTCAGAGGAACAGTAAATGTACGAAAGCGGCTTGACGTAGTGAGTGAAGTAACATTGAGGAGCTTGTGACTCACCTTTATCTTTTTATTGATTTTTTACGGGTAAGAGAGGTTGGTCAAGGCTATGATAGTAATAATATAAAAACCAGGTTACACTACCGTTCCAGAATAAAATTAAGAGAAAAAGTTTATAAGGTTTGGCAGACTTAATCATTCCTTATATGAGGGGACGGGCAAGACAGTTTTGTTGCCATGTAAATAGTAGTTACTGGTCTATCTCAAGTGCATTTATTGTTAGTTCTTTTTATAGTATTAGGTAAGAAGGGGTGGTTTTAGTGTATGTCACTATCCATACAGTGCATATACTCATCTGCCTAACGGAGTGTTCTTGATGAATGTATGAACTACGCGAATGACTTTTTTATAGTAGAAGTAGAAGGGTTATAATTTGTGAAGAAAAAAAAAATCAGGTCAATGTACATATATATGGTTTGTAATGGATAAGAGAGACATGTACCCCATGTTAGGCAGGTAGTATTACTTATATTTTTATTCCTATATATCTCATGTATTATGCAATTAATGTTATTATAATTGTTGAGGTATATATGTAGTAGGTTCTCGAATGTCATGTGTCGTGAGGAGGCCGAACGTTCGGGAAGCAGTCTCGTGGTGTCTGGCCGCCATCCGGTCAGAGAGATGCTGCAGACTCAGCAAGAAAGGAGGCCGATGTCAGCTTTTGACAGGCGTCGCTGCTGGCTGCTTTACTGCACCCAGCTTGCCCGGCTCGCAGACCTACCCGCGCAGCTACACCTACAAGTCACGGACCTCGGAGTGCTCTACTCTCACCGTACATCCGAGGTCCGGACTTGAACGTTATTACTGACATTTCTGTGTTATTACGAGTGCCCTACAAACTGTCGCTGAAGTTATATATATTGCACAAATCTCACCTTATACCCAAGTGTGGAGATATAGTGCCACAGTGACTCTTGTGATATACTTTAATCTATGTGCATAACCCTGCTTGCTTAAAATACAAATACAAGCAGTGAGATTTATTCGATGTACCAGTGTACTGATTATCTTATACTGTAAATAAAACTGTATAAAGTACACGTATTTGGCTAAACCGCTCGGGCCACACTATCTCACATAACACTCGTTACCACACCGGGTAACAGACAGACGAACATTCATGCAATTAAATGTATGTAACACTTAGTAGTATTTCCACACGATTATTTCTTCTAAGAATATAAAGTTGAACTGTGTACACTTAGCTTATCTTGACGAGTCTCTATTTCGCAAACACCTACACTTTTCTGGGTCATGTGCGAGAAGAAACCAACAACAAGAAATATCAATAATAGAAACCACGAAACTATTGTTAGTGGAGAGTAATTCAATTATAAAATCATTTAGTCTTGAACTGTGGCTGTGAAATTGAAGCTGTGTAGGATTGAATACACTTCACATACTACAACGCACTCTTAAACGAAATGACGTGTGTGTGTGTGTGTGTGTGTGTGTGTGTGTGTGTGTGTGTGTGTGTGTGTGTGTGTGTGTGTGTGTGTGTGTGTGTGTGTGTGTGTGTGTGTGTGTGTGTGTGTGTGTGTGTATGTGTGTATGTGTGTGTGTGTGTGTGTGTGTGTGTGTGTGTGTGTGTGTGTGTGTGTGTGTGTGTGTGTGTCTGTGTGTGTAGCTTTTTTATTTATTTATTCTTTTTTATGTAGGAGAGCACTTGGTGACACTTCGCTACTCAAAATTCATTAACTCCGCCATCGAAATCGAGCTAGAGGTTATGTTTTCACTCGTGTTTATTTGTTCCTAATGACACCGTAACATCACAACCTCATGAAGCTTTATCAACTTGATCCTTCCCCCCCACCACCCTAGAGCTCCACGCCATTATATTTTGATCGATCAATTTCATAGGTAAAGGTTAGGAAAAACTTGACATCTCCAATAGTATTCCCATTGGACGGTATGTTGAGCGTCATCTTCAGCTCATCTAATATGAAGGAGATTAACAGGATTAACAAAATTGTCAAAAAATCATAACTGTTTAAACGCATCACAACTTCTCAAATTATGGCCAACCTGATCCTCTATCCCAATTCTCTACTTCATTATATTTGGAAAGGTCAAGGTTAAATATTAAGGTCAGGAAAAGGTCATGAATATCGGCGGCGGTGGAGATACTTGTGTTTTTTCTAGTTAATTCTGTTCTGACGAGGAGAAGTTTGATGTTTAGTATTGAGTCTGTAAGTTAGGTTAGGTTAGGTTAGGTTAGGCTGCAACAACATTCTCATCAAGGTGTTGTTGTCTCCGTCATGAGTGAGAAGTGTGTGCATGTCCTGTCCTCGTGTTATCTGACGTGGAGAAAATATTGATGTGTGTGTCATAGAAGCAAGTGTAAAATCCATTCAAGGTGATTATATCATTATGCATTCACACGTTCTTATGTTGAATATAATCTTTATCATTACTTTGTATAATATATTTTCGAGTTGCACAGTGTAACATGATTATATATTTGTATACATCTCGAGAAGGTTTATGGGTCATCACCACCACTACTACCATCATCATCATCATCATCATCATCATCATCATCATCATCATCATCATCATCATCATCATCATCATCATCATCATCATCATCATCATCATCATTATCATCACTGCCATCATTTTCCTCCTAACCTTAATGGAAGTGGCCCTACAAAGTCAAAAGGCACGTGATCGGGTGAGGTAAGCAGGTCGAATGAAAGTGACAAAACCACAGCAGAGTAAGGCCGAGGCGAACCAATGTTGTCCTGTCACCCACACAAGCCACGCCTCGCCCTCCTTTCCTCACTCACCGACCTTAACCCCCCACCTCCTCCTCCTCCTCCTCCTCCTCCTCCTCCTCCTCCTCCTCCTCCTCCTCCTCCTCCTCCTCCTCGTCCTTCTTATCCTCCTCCCCCCTCTCCCCTTCCTTTTCCCATACCTCAGCCAGTGACCTCAAAACTATTGCACCCTTTCCCTCTCCCTCTTGCCTCGGCCAGTGACCCCAAAGCGCCTCCTATCTCCCTCCCCCCTTCCTCCTCCTCCTCCTCTTCCCCCTCCCTTCCTCTCCCCCTTCCTCCTCCTTCTCCCCCTCCCTCATGTCCCTCTCCATCTTTGAAATCCTTTCCCTCTCACTAGTTCTCTTTTCTCCTTCTTTTTGTTCTTTTTTCCTCTTACTTTCTCTTTTTTCGTCTTTCGTATCTTATTTTATCTTTATCTTTTTTTCTCTATCTTTTTTTTCTCTTTTTCTCTCACTGTCTTTTTTGATTTAACGAACGAAACATTGCAATACAAACCGGAAAACCTGCCACTTATTTACTGCGTGGATTTGAGGATGGAAGAAAAAAATGCATGATGTTAAGGATGTAAGCGATTTGTTTGTTTGTGATGATGCTGATGGTGTCTTCGGTTGCTGTGTTGGCAATTAAAAGCTCAATGAAAAACACTTAAATGAAGTCAACTATAGTCAATGCCGCGTCACGAGGCCATTCCGACTTGTTTTGTTGTGTTCGTGGAGTTAGGAAAGTGTAGCGCGGTCAGCGGGACAAGAGACCGCTATCTTGCACCGGTTTATTCCTGAGTGCCTTGTGGCTGCCCTTCACCGCCTCCCGCGACCTGGGAGTCACCCACTCCTCTCGACTCCTTTCCTATATAAGCTGGGCTCTCACCTTCCTTTGATATTCTCACTCGAACTTCACACCGACAACATGAAGATTGTGAGTTCCTCCAACGCTTCTTTGTTTGTCAGAAGGAACAGTTAGTCAGCCAGTGTGAAAGTTTTTCGTGATTCAAAAACTTTTATTTGATGGTGATAGTTCATGATCACATCTGAAACACTTCTCACCTGGTGGTCCTCCTAACGTGACTGCTTCTCAACACTAGACACTTCAGGCAGATCCTTTGGCCATTAATTCAGATGTTTTTTCTTTGTTGCATTGGTGAATAGACCAGATTGTGTTTAGATTTAGTAAAAAGGCAAGTTTTTATCATCCTAAGTCAATTCCATTCCTTGTGTAACACTCCTTCTCGTGCCTCGTGTGGTGCAGGTGATCCTTTCCTGCCTGTTGGCTTTCGCCGCCGCTGCCCCACGACCCGAGGACGAAGCACAGACCATACTAGACGAGCGCCAAGATAACGGTGATGGAAATTTCAACTACCGCATCGAGACCAGCAACGGCATCGCTGAAGAGAGGGTCGGCGTCCCGGGATCACAGGGCCAGAGCAACATGCAAGGAGCTTACAGGTGATTATATGCGGCTGTGAAAACTTCCCAAGATTTTCTATTTTTTTTCTAAATGTTTGTTTCTATAGTTAATCCATTCGGCGTCGTGATTTTCCTTTTTGACTCGTCTCCAGCTTCAACCTCCCTGACGGCTCCCGCTTCCAACTCTCCTTCGCCGCTGACGAGAATGGTTACAAGGCTGAGTCTCCCTTCATCCCCATCGATCACCCTCTGCCCCCCCACGTGGTTGAACTCCTTGCCATCGTCGAGGAGCTGAAGCGTCAGGGCGCCACTTGGGACGACAAGGGCGTCAGAATCACCCGCAAGAAGTAATTTCAGACCATGTCATCTTGGACGTCCCTTCAGACCCTGGTGTTGCCTCTCAGCCTTCATGTACATAGTGATTCTGATAGCGACATAATTCCTGTCCTTCATATCATTACAATAAACTGCGCTTACTATCCCACGTCACTGAATATCCTTATATGTCGTCACACCTTCATGGGTAACGCCGCCAACTGTCTATTAGTTACTTAGTGTGTTATTTTGTCCTCGTGTGTTACTGGCGACTATCAAGTGGCCTAAGGTATTACACTCTGACGGATGAGGTGACTGTGTGACGCCCACTAGTCTGATCCACGTGACAACTACCATTGCTATCATTATTGTCTCTTTGTTCTGCTGTCTTTATGGTGTTGAAGTAGCATTCATTCCACTTCAAGAAAGATGTGGCGGGAATCAGGATTTCTAGACGGTATAAGAATATTATCCAACGTCTCCTAGACGCCACCAAGGGCAGACAACACATATAGCAACGTAAGAGAAAGAGTGAGGCTCGCTGTATGGTGTCTGGGTATGCTGGCACAGGTGAGGGTGTATGGAAAGGTTGCTGAAGGTGTAACAAGCATGACTGTAATGAATGGCTAATGAGGCGTCAGGGAGTACAGAAGACACTGCAGCATCAGGAACACACACACACACACACACACACACACACACACACACACACACACACACACACACACACACACACACACACACACACACACACACACACACTCACACACTCACACATAAGAACATAAGAAAATAAGGAGACTGCAAGAGGCCAGCTAACCTACTCAAAGCACCTCCTGGCCGCCTAACACTTACCATCTGTTTTCTTTATCCATAAATGCGTCTAACCTTTTCTTTAAAATGTTTAGTCTTTATACTTACCACATACTTGCTGAGTTTATTCCACTCCTCTACTACCCTATTAATAAACCATTTTTTCCCCTATCTTTTTTCCTGAATTTGAACTTATCTAGTTGGAAACCATTTGTTCGTGTTCTAACTTGCATCTTAACTTTAAGAACCTTGTTTATTTATCCCCTGTTGAAGCCCTGCCAATCTGCTGCTGCTGCTTTTTTTTTACACTATATTCAATCATTGTATTTTGGTTTTTGTAGACACTTATGACAGCTTTTATATTTTATTATTTTGTTTAAGATTGCTATGCGCCTTATAAACTATCTTTTGTTTGGTGTTGTTGGATGACCTTGACTCGTGTTCCTGCGACCATTCGTATTTGTAATAGTATTTCATTTCTTCTTGAAGGTCCACGTGTTATAATCATTACACTGTGTTGTCCATGTTCGGAGTTGCAATTACAGGTAAGGTACACGGATGTTATGTGTACTACCTCTACCTCTACCTCTAATTCTACCTCTACCCTTACCTCTACTTCTACTTCTACCTGTACATCTATTTATACTTCTACTTCTAACTCTACCTTTACCTCTACGTCTACCTCTACCTCTAAAACAGACGAAGAATCATGTATCGGGTGGTGGTGTTAGCGCGAGGCACCACACCTAACACTACTCTCAACCCTCGACCACTACCTTGCTATTTTGATTGTGTGAAGTAAAATGTGATGTTCTTCTTCGTGTTTCCTTAGCAAGTACATTTGTTATAATCTTTGACAAACTTTACAATTTGTTTTATGTTATTAACGTTCAAACAGTTAAGTGATTGAATGCTGGGCGTACTTACAGCAATTCAATGCATCATTGTGTGTGTGTGTGTGTGTGTGTGTGTATGTGTGTGTGTGTGTGTGTGTGTGTGTGTGTGTGTGTGTGTGTGTGTGTGTGTGTGTGTGTGTGTGCGTGCGTGCGTGCGTGCGTGCGTGCGTGCGTGCGTGCGTGTGTGGTGTGTGTGTGTGTGTGTGTGTGTGTGTGTGTGTGTGTGTGTGTGTGTGTGTGTGTGTGTGTGTGTGTGTGTGTGTGTGTCGAGTTATTAAGCTGTGTCTTGCATCGTCTGTATATTGTCAACTATGTCAAATGAGCGTGTGTTATAATATTCATTCCAGTCAGAGGCTGTTTCACCTTATGTTTACTTCCCTTTGTGTTATGGTTGACACATGAACACTGCGCGTCACACTCCATTTGTGTTGTTGTCGTAATCCCAAAATGCAATACTGGTCCGCCAACCTCTGAAATTGGTGAAGCAGTAACTGAGGCTTGGGTCATCGCTGTGCTTCCGCCAATAAGGAACACTTAAGAACATTTTATATGATGCTGTTTATTTTGGAGAAAGTGATAACATGATTGTGTCCTGGGGCGTAGGGTCCAACCTTAAGTAAGCCTGTGGCTGGCAGAGATTATATACAAAAGTGGCAACCAGTTCGAGTAGTGTTGAAGTGGATGTCGATTAATCGAAGATCACACCACGAGCGCGCTGCTCGGCGGCGAAATCGATCTGCTTCTGGACGTACTCAGGAATGGGAGGGAGCAGCGGGGACTCGACGTGGTAACCATTCTCATCGGCGACGTATGTGAAGGTGGCGGTGGAGCCGTCGTCGAGGGGGAAGCTGGGGGTGAAAGAGTAAGTTAGAGAACATGTCATTCTGTTGTGGGGAAAAGTCAATGTAGTTAATCTTTTATGTAACCAAGAAGTGAGGCGTCACCTGAAATCGCCATGCATGTTGCTCTGGCCCGCAGATCCTGGGGTTCCAGTCTTGGCCTTCTGGATGCCGTTGCTTGTCTCGAAGCTGTAGTGGAAGTTTCCGTCGCCATTGTCGGTGCGATCGTCCCTCAAGATGATGGCATCCTTATCAGGGCGAGCAGCGGACACAGCCAGCAGGCAGGCGAGCACGACCTGCACGCAAAGACCAAAAGGATGATTATATCAGGTCCTGATCCGAGTATTTTTCTTGACTGATAATTTAATGATTCCTGGCCTTTAGATGGAAGGGTAAATTAATGTGTTGTCATATCTCTCTCGGGATGCTGAGTGTGGTGATGATGGTGTTGGTAGCGGTAGCGATGAGTGTGGTGATGATGGTAAATGGTAACGGTACCTAAGTGTGATGTAGCGTCCAGCAAGCATCATGTACTGACCGACGAGTCACATTAAAACACTGCCCAGAGACACATGGTGGTTTGTAGAAGTTATGAAGAAAAAAAATAGCGACGGAGGAGTGAAGACATGATCTTGTGACACATTCTATATTCAAACGACTCCTGACGATATTTAAAAGAAAACTAACTGGGAAAGAATAAAGTAAACATTACAAGTGTGGAAAGTAAATGTTGAGCGCATCTTCTTCGTGTAAAAACTCTTAACTGTGTGTGTGTGTGTGTGTGTGTGTGTGTGTGTGTGTGTGTGTGTGTGTGTGTGTGTGTGTGAGTGTGAGTGTGAGTATGAGTGTGAGGTGTTAAGTTGTACTCACGAGCTTCATGTTGTCGGTGTGAGGATCAGGTGAAGATGTGTTGGCTAGGCAGTGGCAGTGCTTATATACACACACTCAGGCCTAAGACAAACTCACGTCAGTGCCTGCAGGAACCCGTTGTATGTACGTACGTGTTGGACATTCGCAGGCACGTACGCGCACACACACACACACACACACACACACACACACACACACACACACACACACACACACACACACACACACACACACACACACACACACACACACACACACACACATACACACACACACACACACACACACACACACACACACACACACACACACACACACACACACACACACACACACACACACACACACACACACACATGTTTTTTGCTCAGTGAAGATGCGCTCACGAAGGCCATATATATTTTAGTTTTTTCTTTTCTTCCGAATTACGGTTTATACACACACACACACACACACACACACACACACACACACACACACACACACACACACACACACACACACACACACACACACACACAGAAAGAGTGACTGTGAGAGAGAGAGAGAGAGAGAGAGAGAGAGAGAGAGAGAGAGAGAGAGAGAGAGAGAGAGAGAGAGAGAGAGAGAGAGAGAGAGAGAGAGAGAGACTATATGCCAAAGGAAAAAATCACCAATTAAAAAAGAATGATCATCAAGGAGATCCACAACACTTCCTCACACAAACACAAATCATCAATTCAACATATTTTTATTATACTCGTCTCCTCCACACACATACACACATACACGCAGACACACAGACGCACAGACACACAGACGCACAGACGCACAGACGCACAGACACACAGACGCACAGACGCACAAATACACAGACCCAAATATACACAAACATACAAACACACAGACGCACAGACACAGATGCACAGACACACAGACGCACAAACACACAGACGCACAAATACACAAACATACAAATACACAGACGCACATACACACAGACGCACAGACACACAGACGCACAGACACACAGACGTACAGACGCACAAACACACAGACGCACAAATACACAAACATACAAACACACAGACGCACATACACACAGACACACAGACACACAGACACACATAAATGCTAATATATAACAAAACCAGAGCAAAGATTGAATGTAAATATTAGTATAAAAAGATATGAAATAAGTTTATGAATAAGTACATGTATAATTAATTTTGAAAAACCGTAAGATAGAAGTATTTCTTTTTTCTTTTTCTCTATCTATCTTTTGTTTTAAGTTAGAAAGTGGATGATGATGCATAACATTTTCATCACTCATTTCAGTTTTTTTTTTTTTTTTTAATCTTATTTCTTTTTATTTCCTTATAATCATTGTGTATTTTCCGTAAGACGCACACGTGGAGAAAATGTGACCTTGGTTTGAAGGGATAGGCTTACACACACACACACACACACACACACACACACACACACACACACACACACACACACACACACACACACACACACACACACACACACACACACACACACACACACACACACACACACACACACACACACACATACACACATTTGACCTCTAACCCCATTACCTGCAGCTGGAAATTTGTTCAAGGGAAGCTGGTAGTGTTGTGTTCCCAGGTAAGGTGTTTTATCTGCCTCCACACACCGTTGCTCCTACTCCTCGATCATCCTTGTAAAACAGCAGCTTCTTGACGGATTATTGTTTGTTTTTTACCTCTGTTATTGTTAGTCAAGGCTCTCAAAATTTTCTACAGGGCATCAGAGTCGTGCACATGCTATAGGCCAAGACCAAAAAAGAAGAAAAATGTTTATATTATTAGCGCCATTTTTATTGATGCTGGTATTCATGTATGTTTTTTTTTAATTATTATTTTAGTTTGTTTTGTTTTTATTATTATTTTGATTGTTGTTATTATTATTGTTATTATCATTATTATTATTATTATTATTATTATTATTATTATTATTATTATTATTATTATTATTGTTATTGTTGTTATTGTTGTTATTGTTATTATTTTCATTATGATTATTAATAATGTTTTTTTTATCATAGTACTGTTCTTTCATCTTTATCATCATCATCGTCATCACCATCATCATCATCATCATCATCATCATCATCATCATCATCATCATCATCATCATCATCATCATCATCATCATCATCATGTTTTAAGATTGGTGTTGTATTTATAAGCCTCTGTTTTGAACTTAATTATTGTTCTGTTACCTTTGCTCCACGTTTCCTTTCCACCTCCAATGGGACTGAAAAAAAAAGTTAGATTTTGAAAGAAAAATATATGGTGTTATTGTTATTGTTTTGACCGAGTAAAGTTTGAAATTTTTTTCCGTAAGCTGATTATTCCAGTTCATTGGTTTGTTTGTTCCATTAATCATCGATGTAAACAGTGCGTCGCCTTGTTTAGTGAGAAGAAGACACCATGAGGCGGGTTTGTGGTCGTTACAGCCATCCTGACCTGCTTAAGGTGACCTGCTGCTGATCCGTTGTAGTCAACCTACTTGTGGCAAACAGGTTTATATATTCATATCTAGTAACTGTGTGTGTAAGTAAGTAAGTAAGTAAGTAAGTAAAGATTTATTGCCCTTAA
>JAXIVD010006245.1:0-7500 GCA_036785275.1 Cancer borealis
AACAAAATCACGGTATCTCTCAACACAAAGTTTCAAAGCCTCACCACGTAAATGAAACTCCTCCTCCACATTCCCCTTTGTCTTGAGGTAATGATTCACCGGCACTCATATTTCGTCAAATTTTTCCCGCTTGTCTCAGTTTTTGTGTATATGTCGCTTTCAGTTTCGAATTCAGAACTGCAATAAAGAGCAGGCAAGATCCTTTTGATGATGCGTGTAAAAGCCTCGAGGAACAGTGAAAATAGATTGCAGACAGACATACAGAGAGAGAGAGAGAGAGAGAGAGAGAGAGAGAGAGAGAGAGAGAGAGAGAGAGAGAGAGAGAGAGAGAGAGAGAGAGAGAGAGAGAGAGAGAGAATGTATTGATTGAAAAGTTTCAGTGCCGGTGACATACAGAGATTATATTAGATTATAGTTTATTGACAAGTAAATAGTAATAGAATAAAGCATTACACGCAGAGACGTTGATGGTACATTATTACATAGGAACTTTTAAGGGCGAGCTGTAAATAAAAGTAGCAACAGAAAGGGATGAAAAATATATAAGGTAAGATTTGTTACGAAGACTTATGGAAATACTAATAAAGAAATATTTTACCGAAAATGCTAAAAATGAAGATACAATATAATATGATACAATACATTCCTTATTATAAAAAAGCGAACTGTAAAACTGCTCTACATTCGTAAGAAATACTACGCACACACACACGCACACATATGTAGTACGTAGGCAGACAGTCATGGGAAACCGACACAAAAGTATGAAAGTCAAACAAGTGAAATGGAAATGAAATAGAGATAAGACACCGATCAACACATTTTTGTTTCTTTTTAAATACAATAACTCATATTTCACAAATAGTAAATACAGATAGAGAGTAAAAGGAAAACCCGGAACAATACGTACATGTGAAGATATTTCAAAACAAAGTAATAAATGAACAAAAACATATACAGGATAACATGACAGAATGTGTCAGACATATCAGTATCACACACACACACACACACACACACACACACACACACACACACACACACACACACACACACACACACACATACACACACACACACACACACACACATGTACAATCAAAGCAAACAAAAGTTATGCAAACATCACGGCTTCTATCTCCACTATCTCCGCACTGCAACCCAAATTTTGTTTTCGCCTCCTCTTCACAAACACCAAATGTAATTATGGATTCAAGATCATTACCAAACAATTTAAAATGAACGAAGCAAAAATCTCTTTTCTTCAATATAATATTTGGAATTCTTTACCAGCCCAAATAGTTAACAGCAACGCCATTAAGACTCGATTAGCACTCAGCATCAGCTCACCAAATCGAGTATTTCATTCTCGCGTAAAATCATTAGACCTTTTTATTTCATTTAGTGGTAGTAATGGCCGTAGATTGCGACTGTTTTCTCATTTTCCCTTTACAAAATCCATGTTTATCTTTTGCATGCTACATGGTGTCGCTTCGGCTGTAAGAAAGGGTGGGTAGGAAGGCGCCTTCCACTTTACTATCCTTTTGTCTAACACGTAGATATTTTAGCTGTTAGGTCCAGTTGGGTTGTTTGTTTTTCTTTTGTACTCCTCCTCCTCCTTTTCCTCCTCCTCCTCCTCCTCCTCCTCCTCCTCCTCCTCCTCCTCCTCCTCCTCCTCCTCCTCCTCCTCCTCCTCCTCCTCCTCCTTCTCCTCCTCTTCCCTCTCCTCCTCCTCCTCCTTCTCCTCCTCCTCCTTCTCCTTCTCCTCCTCCTCCTCCTCCTCCTCCTCCTCCTCCTCCTCCTCCTCCTCCTCCTCCTTCTCCTCTTCCGTCACCTCCCAAAACAAGTTGAGTTCATCTGCTGCTGAGATGTTCTCGTAATTCCCCGGAATTTTGGCATAAAAGATGAGTTCAAGTCCTCGTCACACTCACTTTTCTGTCTCGTTGTTCATACTCTCTCATCTGTCTTCCCCTCCGCCTTTTGCTCTTCCCTCTCTCCTCTCTCTCTCTCTCTCCACCTTTTGCTCCTTCTCCTCCTCCTCCTTCCTTTTTCCTCCTCCTTAATTCCACTGTTCCATCATCATCTTTTTCTTGCTGTCATAGTTCTTCTTCTCTTCTTCTTCTCCTTCCTTTCTAAATTTTTTCTCGTGGCACTTTGCAGGAGGGAATGGTGGGTGGGGAGGATCCTTGCTTTGTTCTATTCTATCCTCCTCCTCCTCCTCCTCCTCCTCCTCCTCCTCCTCCTCCTCCTCCTCCTCCTACTCCTTTATGTGTTTTTCATACTTGTAATTGTATAGAGTTGTAGTAAAAAAGTAATCTCGTCACAGACAGATATTTTTCTTACTACCTGTGTTTCTTATATAATCCTCCTCCTCCTCCTCCTCCTCTTCCTCCTCCTCCTCCTCCTCCTCCTCCTCCTCCTCCTCCTCCTCCTCCTCCTTCTCCTCCTCTTCAATGTCCTCCTTGACCTTATTTTTTTCTCTTTCTGTACCTCTTTTACCCCATATCATCCTTTTTTCCCGTCCTTTTTCCTCTTTTATTCGTAACTTTTCCTTCTCGTACTTCTCTTTTCCTCCTCCTCTTGAGATAAATTGGTTGGAATACTCTTGACAAGTACTTCTTTCATTCGGTTCTATGAAAACTTTGAGGTCCAACATATATGGTTTGTACGCTTTTTTCTTTTTTTTCCCCTTGGCCACAACTTCCTAGAGGGAAAGGTAAGCTGGCAGGACCGTCTCAGTTCTCTATCCTGCTTTTCAGACATCGTAAAAACTTGCACTACACCAGATTGGTCTCATCAAGAAAGTAACGTAGTAATTCATTAAAGGTTTTGTTCAGTGCTGCTCTTACGATTCTGTTCTTATCTTCCAGCCCTTTATCCTCTCTATATCCATCTCCACCTCTATTTCTAATGCATCCTTCTCTTCTTCCTTTTCCTCTTTCTTCCTTATCCAAATGAAGACTGAGAGGAGACTTAATAGAAGCTTATATTATCTTTCTAGGATCCAACAACATTAACGTAATCCACTTTATTTCACAATCGACCAATATAATTTCACAAGGAATAGCAGATTTAAGATCGTCAGTAAACATTTGAAGTCCAATGAAGCTGAACACTTTCTTCAGTTGCATGTTATAGACTGATAGTGTTGAAGCGTTTAAACGTTGAAAGAAAACTAATTTATACAGATACCAATCAATCAATCCACAACTCAATTTTATTTTACTCATTAGGACTTAAAGGTATGTTGCAATTTGATTTTTCCTTTATATTTCTTTGTATTATCTTCTTCTTTCACTAGGTTCTTCTCTGCAAATATTTCCCTTCCTTCTGTCCTTTGAAAATTTCCCATATCTATTTTGTCCTTAATATATGGTGTTATTCTCATTTTCTTTCCTTTCCATAGTGTTGCATGTGGGTGGAATGGGTGTGGAGGAGGCTTTTACCTTACTATCCTATCCTTATCCTTGTAGGGAAGACCTGTAGAAGGATAGCAATTACGTTATAAGCTAATAATTTTATCTACTGCTTGTTATTCTTGTGTTTCTGTGTCTCCTTTATACTCGTCTCCTTTTCTTTCCTTCCCACTTTTGTCTCTCCTTGTGCCTTATAATTTCTGTTTTCCTCCTTCCTTGTCCTCCTTCTCCTTCTCCTCTTTCAGTTTTCCTCCTTCGTTATCTTCGACCTCCTCCTCCTCCTCCTCCTCCTCCTCCTCCTCCTCCTCCTCCTCCTCCTCCTCCTCCTCCTCCTCCTCCTCCTCCTCCTCCTTGTATTTCTTGATTTGCATTAACACTATCCTTTGTTTATCTTCTATTAAACTCTTGCTAAACATTCTGCTTATGTATATATTTATCCTCACTTTTTATAATCATTCTTCGTTTTCCTCCTTCTCTCCTCTTTCGTTGCTTCTTTTCCCACTCTCCTTCTCTTCCCTCCGTTTGTCAAGTCGGCCTCAGATCCCTCTTTCTTATCCCCTTCCCTCCCTCCCTCTCCCCTTTTATCCTCCAGCTGTCCTCCTCCCCTTCCATGCCCTCATCTTCCCCTCCCCTCGGCAAGCTCTCTCAGCATGGGGTGACGCCATTATTACAGTATGTGCTGCACGATTTATGATTGGTCGGCACGGAGCTCTCTGACGTCACCACCTCAGCAGCCAATAGGAAGACCGCGTTGTTTAATTGAGAAACTGGATATACATAGGCTAGTGTAATTAAAGGAGGAAGTATTATTGGCACGCTGTATACACTAGGTGGTGTCTTGTGTGTGTGTGTGTGTGTGTGTGTGTGTGTGTGTGTGTGTGTGTGTGTGTGTGTGTCACCGGTATATAGGTCAGCAGTCCTTTGTAATGTGATTCAATACTGGGTTTGCCTGGATCTTCGTGTTGGTCTCTTGAAGCTTAGTATTAATTTGCATCCACAGGTACACTGGAGTTATAAGAAATATCTCGGTAAATATAACCTAAGGAAAAGATGACTTGGTATTACATTTAGTTGTTGTTATTATTAGTGTTGATGTATTGTTATTGACGGTTTTGGTGGTGGTTATAGTAGTAAAATGACGATAGAGAAAATGCCGTCATGCAATAATCCCAATCTGCGTTCTATTTATTTTTTATTTATTTGCAAACCGGTAACTGATATTGAATTATGCTAAAAACAAAAAAATTTATTGAAAACCAATATAATTCATTGTATTTATCTTTTTTTTTACTTAATATATAAATACAAGTAACAAGGAAAACAGAAACCAGTCAAGACGATCTTAGAATATTTTAATTACGTCACACATTTTAATTACGTCACACTGTCAAGATTCATTCGTGGAGACTGACGTTATATTTATTGTATGGTAATAAATATATGTTAGTACCTTTGTTTTCCTTCTACACTCAAACATCAATGTATTCCTTTTCATCCCTGGTATTGTTTCGTTTCGAGTGATGTGTAGTCAATCATCTGCTTTAGTTTGGGTGAATATTTAACTCACTTTCATCCTCTGTCCAGGCTTTGCTTTTGTTGGGACACAGCAAAGTAGGATGTAAATTTGATGTAACTCAATGATCTCCAGGTGTGTGTGTGTGTGTGTGTGTGTGTGTGTGTGTGTGTGTGTGTGTGTGTGTGTGTGTGTGTGTGTGTGTGTGTGTGTGTGTGTGTGTGTGTGTGTGTGAGATAGAGAGAGAAGACCTAGATTTTCAGAAATAACTCATGAAATATGTCTGCCTTGTCATTCTTTGTCTGAAAAAAAAATTAGTTGGTGGTATTTTCAACGCATGCCGCCCACGCTAGCCCTCACGTGTGGTGGTCTGCGAGGGGAAATCTGCTTTTTCCTTGTATATCTATGGATTTTTTTTTTGTGTGTGTAAATATACTTCTGCTCCACTGCAACTGACTTTCCACTCAGCTTCGTGTTTGTTCTTATCACACAACAAATGCAAGACGTAACCGGTGCCTTGACGTATTATTTGTAGTTTTTTTTTCTTCTGGTAAATAATGTAGAGTAGGTTTTATTTTTATCTTGGTTTATTTATACAGATTCGTTTTATTTCTGTCGTGTCGTCCTTTGGCTCAACTTTTCAACAGAGTAATACAAAAGTTTTGCAGTATATCTAGTCAACATTTTATTTGATTTGTTTTTCACGTCCTTGACTACACGTGAAAAAAAAGGGGAAAAAATAATACCAACCAGTTGTTTTATAGCAGAGAAGAGCGGGGACTTTTTTTTGCTTTTACTTGACGGAAACCATTACGAGAGGTGGGATGGACTGTACCACAAAGCATGTATGTGTGTGTGTGTGTGTGTGTGTGCGTGCGTGCGTGCATGCGTGCATGCGTGCGTGCATGTGTGCGTGTGCGTGTGCGTGTGTGTGTATGTGTGTGTACATTATGTGTGCTTTATAGTAAGGGGGATAAGGAAATAAGGTGTCCATACATATACGTTGTTGAATTAATCATCACGTGATATGGCATTATCATTTTTATCCTTGCACTGTGGTGGCGTGATTGTGGTGTTGAGGTGGTAATGTTGTGCAGTAAAGCCTTGCGTCTGGTGTGGCATACGTGATGTAGCGTGACGAGGTGTGATAGACCAGACTGCAGCGTATCAAAGAAAGGGAAGTTGTAGTACACTCTAGCAAGCACAGTAATACAACATACATACCAATAGTTGTGTGCATTCTCGCGTCTTGCATTGTTATTTAGTATTGTGAGGTGGGTTATGGTGTGGTGTGGTGTGGTGGAATGGGGTGTGGTGGAGTGTGGTGAGGTTGGATGGAGACGTGTGATAACAATGCAAGACTATCACAGCCTAAAGAGACACTTATGAAACGTTATAAGTCAACATCGAAGAAAGTTGAATATGATATACAAATTAGAATACAAAGAAGAGTAAAGTGAGAGGAATGAAAAAAAAAGAAAAGTGAAGAAAATATATAAATGAAAGAAAAATTATAGAGCAACATGGAATTGGAAAGATAAACCGCGATTAGATTATGATAAAGCTTAGATTAAAGGCGGTGTACGTATTAAAAGTGTGGCTTATTTTCAAGTAAATCTATAAGGACTGAAAACATGCCTTACCCCAAGTAGAAACCAAGGAACTGCCATCACTTCCAATATATTAACAAAAATCCCCCCCCCAAAAAATTCTTGAACTAAAAAGTGAAATAGAAAATGAACACACCTTATAGAGACTAAATCCTCTTTGGAATTGTGTAGGTGTAGGGTAGAATGTGGTGTGGTGTGGTGTTATGTGGTATGGTGGTGTTAAGGGGAGTATTGCAGGGTGTGCGTGATGAAATGTGGAGTGTGATGCGGGTGTGTGTGTGTGTGTGTGTGTGTGTGTGTGTGTGTGTGTGTGTGTGTGTATGTGCTAAGGGGCCATTATGGTGTGGTGTGATGTGGTGGTATGGTGTGTAATAGTGATGTGTGGTGTATGGTGTGACTGTATGTATTAAAGTGTGGTGTGGCTATGTATGGTGTGATGTATGAATAGAATTTTACCGTTATAAAAGAACATTCCTCTAGTGCATTACGTCACAATAAAATCACATTAACTTTACCATTAAGACCCATTATGGATGCGTGACTGAAGATTAACAGGATTGGTGAGCGTATGGTGGGTCATCGGTCATCAATTAATCGCTTTTTATGAACTTGTAAGTGGACATTTCACAATTACTTTTTATTTTTACTCTAATGAAACCGAATTAGTAATTTTTTAGGACTAATACTTTTTTTGGCTTCATTAACTAATATTATTTTCGCCTCCTTTATTTAACTAGAGAAAACTGAATTAGGGTGTTTGATTTCAGGATAATAAGGGACTATAATCAATAAAAGATACAAGGCATTTATAACCCTTTTGACGAGAACTAATCAAAGTGTTGCTGGAAAATCAATTTTTGGGGGATCAATTTTATTATATTTTTATTTATTAATTTTTGTTTTCCTTGATCAACATTATTTTACGTTTAGTGATATATTAAACTTTATTTCTAGGGCTTTT
>JAXIVD010006245.1:12500-15000 GCA_036785275.1 Cancer borealis
AAAGACACTCAATGAATGTTATTACGATGATGATGACGATGACGATGATGATAATGATGATGATCAGGATGATGTAGCAACAGCAGTATTGATAACAGGTTTGAAATAGTAGCAGTAACAATATTAGTAATATTAATAATTATGTCCTCAATATTTTTATTACTATTATCATATTGTTGTTATTGTCAATTTTGATTATCATTTTCAATATTATATTATCATTACTATTACTATTATTATTATTACTATATTACTATTACTATTATTGTTACTGTAATCATCAATAATTTTATCATTTTCATAATTGTTAGCGTCATCATTATCAGTTTTCTTGCTATTTTTATCATTACTAAGCATTTGATATTTCTAGCATCACTATTCCTTTCCTTGTTATATTTTCCCCTCCGTCATGACATTTCCATGCTTTATAGCCTCATCCACCTCCCTCCCTCCCTTCCATCTCCCTTTACATCCTTCCTTCATCCTGCATGCGAGAAAGGTGTGGCAGTTTTCATTATGATAGAAAATAATTCGGTCCCAGAACGCGTCCTCCGTTACCTTGGAGGTGTGGATGAAGGACCCGGCCTTTGCCTCCGTCGCTGGGAAACTCTTCTCTCCTGACGGCAGACACAAGGCTTCACCCGTTCTTTCTACCGTGGCTGTTGTGGCGGCCTTTCACCTCCCCGTCTGGGCTGTGGGTCATGTGCCGAGCATATGAACACCCCAGAGCTTATGTGTGGAGCGGGTAACGATCTTGGGTTCCCTGGAGGAGGCAAGAGTCCTGGCGGGGCGCTATGGTTTTCGTTTTCTTCCTGCACATACAGAACGACACATGATGAATGAAGGTTTCGGTTCTGGGTTACATGAAAGGCAAAAATCCTGTCTCGGTTTATTCAACGGAAAAGATGCGAGAAGTTCTTTTGTTTGTGGGAACTTTCCATCACAGCGGAGAAGGAGTGAGAAACATTGGCTTAATTTAATTTAGGAATTAACATGGAATTATTCTTCGCTCATTATGAGAGGCTGGAAAGTTGTGCTCCCTGAGAAACAGCGGCTGTTCAGAGTAAGGGAAACTGTTCTTGTCCAACGCCTGTTGCTTATTTTTCCTTTATTTTCCCAAAAAATAAAACAATAAAAGCTAAAATTCTGTGTAAGCATTCTCCATCTTCATTTTAATCGAGTGTCTTATGCCTTCTACATCTCTCTCTTTGTTTTTTTCAGTTCCCTGCTTCCCCTAAGAGGCGATGGCGATGGCAGTGGTGGTAGTGGTGGCAGGGATGGCGAGGTCACAACAACAAAGTAGGTCAATGATAATATTCTCAGTTTCCTCCTCCTCCTCTCCCCCCTCTATTTCTCTTATTCCTTCATCCTCTCCCTAATCTTCCTCGTTCTCCTTCTCATGTCTTGCTTTGTTTGTATTATTGTCGCTCCATGTCGCTGTTGACATTTTTAATTTATATTTATTTTTATTTATTTTGTTGTTAAATCACATTGTTGCTCTTCATTAGTTTTGCTTTTCAGTCTAGTTCATGTCTTTTCTATTAGAAGTCTTTTGTTTTGCGAATTCTCTCTCTCTCTAAATATAATATACAAAAAGATAAAAAGATGAGAAATTCTGTTGTCCTGTTTTTGCGTAGGTATTATACATGTGTTGACTCCCTTGCTCTGCTTTGATTAATTAACTGATGATCTTTCCACCACCTGTCGAGGAAGGGAATCAGAGGGTTGGTTCGACGAGGCGTGACAGGCAGGATGGAAGTGCCGCTCTCTGCCTGCCTCCGTCTCTCCATCTCATGACTTTAACGTTCAATGATTTTATACGCCTGGTTCACCTGCTACTTTTTTCTCTCTTTTTTTTGAGGTTCCACTGTCTTTTTATTTGCTTACTCCACGGCATCGCCATTCTTCCAGCGTCTCGTGTTCATTATAATCTCGTTGGTAGTGATGTATGATGGTTGTGTGTGTGTGTGTGTGTGTGTGTGTCGATTTTCAAAGTATGTGTGAAAAGCCTCCAAGTTACTCCTTAGGTTCAGTGTTTGGTGGTGTCCGGGCCGGCAGATGGCACACCTCACGAGGCCTACATTTTTTTTCATTTTTTTTTCCTTGTGTGTGTGTGTGGAGGAAGGCGTGGTGTGGTAGCCTCCCGTCACTCCCACGCACTGCTGACTTTTCCGTTGTGGACCACTGACGGGCCTGCTAGCGTGGCATCCTCCCGTGCTGCACCTGCCTTACACTGCGATATCATAACCGTGATTTCAAGTACAAGATTACGCCCTTTTTGAGCTATAATCAAAGTAAGTTTATGACGGCCATGTTACCGTGTATACTAATCACAGCAGCATTACAGAGTTGTGTTCAAACTATTCAATTTGCTTTCCTTGGTAGTAACAGTTGTGTGAAGTTAAGAACGTAATACCGATGTGTTGTTCCATTAAACACTTTTTTGGGGGAATGATTAGGAACCTTACTATGTTATCAAAATGTAAATATTTGCACCAGC
>JAXIVD010006245.1:22500-24907 GCA_036785275.1 Cancer borealis
GGAGGGATGGGAAACAAGAGAGGACTGGGGGAACTGGGAAGGGCTGGTAGGAAGGAACAATGAAAAGGAGAAAGCAAGCAGAAAGCAAGGCCTGCAGAAGGAAATGAAAGGGAAAAACAGGAAGGGAAAAATTTGGGCTTGTAGGAGGCAGGGAAACTTTAAGGGGAAGATGGGAAAAAAAGATTAAGGTTGTTTATGGAATGGAAATTAAAGGAAGATGTGGAAGGGAGGTGGAAGGTAAAGAAAGGTGAATGGAGAGGAATATAAAGAAAGGATAAAGATGAGGCTGCAAAGGAGGAAGAGTAAGGGAATGGAAGAGGCAAGAGAGGAAGTAGGAAGAAGGAAGGAATGTGGAGATATAGAGGAAGGTGGAGAAAGGAATACGAAGATGCAACGAAGGGGGTAAGGAGGAGGAAGGCGAGAAAAATAAAGAAGCAAAGTCGGAGGAAGATATAAAAGGAATAAAATAAAATGAGTGATGAAGGAAGAGGAAAAAACAGTAAGAAAAAAAAAGGAAAGTAAGGAGGATAGAGAAGTGCAAAAGTAAACAGAGGAAGGAGGGAGAAAAAGAAAATCAAGGATAAGAAGAGGAAGAATTCAGGGAAGGAGAGTAAGAAGAGAAGGGAGGAAGGTCTAGCAAGGAAAAAGACAACGAAATGGGTGTAGCATAAGAAAAGATAGAGGAAGGAAAAGCAAGAAGAAGAACTAGCAAGGATAAAGAGGACGAAAAGGGTGTAGCATAAGAAAAAGAAAGAGAAGGGAAAGAAGGGAAAGAAGGGAAGGGAAGGGAGGGAGGGAAGAAGATGCTGATGAGGAGGGGGATGCTGGGAGGATAAGGATTGATCTCTCTGCTTCCAAGTCACGTAAAGTTGTTAATGACTGAACCAAACTTAGAAAAACGCCCTGGATCTCCTTGGATTTAAGTTTGGATTATAGATTTTGCGAACCCGAAGCTTCAATTCCTTTTTCTTCAATCCCTTTCATTATCCGTCTCGTTTGTTCTCTTTTTCTTTTTTAATTTCATTCTCCTCCTTTGTTTCTTCAGCTTTCCTTTGAACTTCTATTTCTTAGCTCATTATGTGTTTATTTTTATTTTTATTTACTTTTGCTGTTGTGATTATATTTTTCTCTGCAGCTTTCATTTTTATTTCTCTATATTGTTTTTCTCGTTTCAATTCAATGTGCGTTCTGATTGTTTTTCTTTTTAACTTTTTATCAATTTCATAATTTTTCACTCCTCAATTGCTTTATTTGTAATTATAGATCCGTCATTTCCTTTACCATCTACTTATTTATATTTTTTAACCTCATAAACTCTAGTCCAGGCCAGTCACCTCACCCTACGAAATTGCATCGTTAAAAAGTGTTAAGGATAATCTCCAAAAAATACGATAATTATGTTTAATTCCATCGAGTAATGAAGCATGGATAAGTATAGTGGTTAGACACCTTTCTATGTCAGCTTTATGTGACGGTGAAATATTGCTTGTATATATATGCAGTAATAATCAGTTATATTTATACATTTTTTCCTTACAGTATTTCATCAGAATTACACCGAAGACAAGATCAATTACATATATTGAATACAACTCGTACTCTATTTTATAGCTGTTTTATCATGAGGTTTTTTCTTCTATATTACGTACTTTGTGTTCAGTTACATCTAATTCTTATTGATCTTTATTAGGCCTTCCATGTATGTATTTTGTTTTTGTAGTTATGATTCTTCCTCTCTTTCTATCTCCTCTTCTGTTAATTCTGAAATGTAATCCCCCTTTCTCTCTCTTTTCCTCTCTCTCATCTCATTGGTATCATTCTCGTTTCAGGTCGTGGCATCGCCCTTTCCAACCTCCATAACCTGCCTTCCTCACACCTCATCCCGCGCGCTTCTGCCTTCCCTTCAAATTTACACCCCAGGATATTGGACTCATAAACCAGCTGCATATTTAAAAAGATGTACAGGGCCGACTCTTCCTATTTTGCGACAAGAACACAATAGAGCCATTCATGATCATCAATTTGAGCAAGTAAGTCGGTTAAGAGAAGCATAATGGTTGTGTCAAGGCTTTGTGTATGTATTTATGTTTATGTGTGGGTAGCGTGAGTGTATATTATATGTATATTGTATATTGTATATTGTATATTGTATATTGTATATTGTATGTACGTGCAATGAAAGACTTGTATGATTGTATGGATGAATAAGTCATCTAACCCACGTAGCATAATAAAGAGAGATGCGAGGAAAAGACATGCATCTCCAGTGATGATAATGATAGTGATGATGATGATGATGATGATGATGATGATGATGAGTTGAAGAGGATAAGAAAACGAAATAGGACGAGTAATAAAGAAAAAGGTAGAGGATATAATGATAATGACAGTAATAATAGTAATAACC
>JAXIVD010006246.1:0-7500 GCA_036785275.1 Cancer borealis
GTGAGAAAGCATAGTACACAAAGGCTAAACCGAATCGCCGCATGGGAGGAGCTTGGATAGAGGCGTTGGAATTAAGAGGGTCACTGGAGGGTAATAATGGGTGGAGCGTAAGCAGTATAAGCGGATCGCCATATATGGATCAGCAGGCCTTTCTGTAGCTACCCTCGTTCTTATGGGCTTTTATTTTTTGCTCTTTGATGAAGGAAGCTATTATGTGGATGAGGGCGCCTTGTTGACGTTGTGATTTTAACTATTACTGTTTCGCCTTTTAGGAATGCTTATATACTACTACTACTACTACTACTTCTACTTCTACTTCTACTTCTACTTCTGCTACTACTATTACTCTCTCTCTCTCTCTCTCTCTCTCTCTCTCTCTCTCTCTCTCTCTCTCTCTCTCTCTCTCTCTCTCTCTCTCTCTCTCTCTCTCTCTCTCTCTCTCTCTCTCTCTCTCTCCATCTATTTATCTATCTTAGTTGATAAGCAGTATGAGGTTGCCAGGTTAAGATGTACCGCCGGATGAGTATTACTGTTTGTCTTTCGTCTCTTGACAAGCGTGAGAGATGGTGAGGTGCAGCATGAGGCGGGGAAAGTGTGCACTGGTCCGTATTAACTAGTTGGGCGCAGGTGTGAGGGCCAGGTATACGCGACCCTTATCTACGGCCTCATCAGGGTCGCGGTGCAAGAATTAACAGCTCGCGCTCACAAACAAACTCCCATCAGCTGTGTTTTTGTATGTCATTCTCCCCACAACATCTACATATTAGTTTGAACGTAGTATTTGTCTTTAAGCAATGTGTGAAACTTACATTATACTAGATAACATTCATTTTATATATAACCATGTATATATTTCCGATTGATAATTTACATGCATAATGTGAATGAATTTCTGCTCTTCTACACATTTCCTTCTCCATGTATCTTTTCGTCCCCCTCCCGTCTTGTGGGACCGGCAGTGTGACTGTAGGGGCTGCCCTCACTACAATGAGAGCTGCCTGCTGCGGCCCAAACCATGCTCAAGGGATTAGTCCAGCTGAAGATGGCCCTCTGATAACCCCTGCCTCTCCATCCTCTCCTGATTATCCTCCAGACTTTTCCTCCTCCCCCTCCTCCCTCCTCCTCTTCATCCTCTTCCTCTTCTTCTTCTTCTTCTTCTTCTTCTTCCTCTTCCTCTTCCTCTTCTTCTTCTTCTTCTTCTTCTTCCTCTTTCCTCTTCCTCTTCCTCTTCCTCTTCCTCTTCTTCTTCTTCTTCTTCTTCCTCCTCCTCCTCCTCCCAGTTTATTTCCTTTTTACTCGCAATTTCGCGCCATTGCACTCCACAACTTACGAATCTCACCCATTACATTTTGGAACACATTAATTATTGATCATTGTTCTCACATGAAGAATGCAACATGACAAAGATCTCAGTGTATCGTTGGTTCCCTTCTATTGAACGCCTTTTATTTAGGCAATGTGATGAATGGGATATTTTGTCCTGCATGTTAAGGAATAAGTCAAAGAGACGTGATGACATTTAACTTAGAACTACTTTTCCTCGCCAGGTGTGAGGTGGCAGCTGTCGCGGCGTCTCCAGCAAGCCATAGTGACAGTGGGTGCGCTTCTCCTGCAGAAGGTTCGGGAGGAGGGGTAGGAGGAGGAGGAGGAGGTGGTGGAGGTGGTGGAGGAGGGGGAGGCAACAGTAGTGAGCTACTGACCCCACTCGTGACCCTGGGGCCGCGGAACATCCATAGCAGCGGCTCCCTCACCACCTCGCCTGCCGTTGCGTCCCTGTCTCCGTCATACCACGCGGCTGTCGCCACCAGCATCGCCGCCAACCCGGTCACCTCTACCCCGACCACTACCAATAACAACGAGGCGGCACAACCTACACACCCGTCGCCAACGTCCCTACAGCATCTGGACGCTGCCTGGCTCACCTCCACCTCCCTACACAACATAACACCTTGCATGGTAGCTTCTCTAAATTGTTCTTGTTTTTTTTTTTCAGTACTAATATTTATAGATGTGTATTTTAAGAGATTGAAACAGCTTTTTTATTCGCTTAATCTTCGTTTCACCTTGTTAGAAAGTTTTCCCGAATTATTTTTGTTCTTCAAGTGTTCAGCAATTATCCCAATTGCAAATTATAAAAGATCCGTAAAGCTGTATAAGATATTCCGACGAAGACCCATCACGACACTGTTTGATCTCTCTCTCTCTCTCTCTCTCTCTCGCTCTCTCTCTCTCCTCTCTCTCTCTCTCTCTCCTCTCTCTCTCTCTCTCTCTCTCTCTCTCTCTCTCTCTCTCTCTCTCTCTCTCTCTCTCTCTCTCTCTCTCTCTCTCTCTCTCTCTCTCTTCCATTACTGTGAGAGGCTCCGTCAGTCACTGTTGTTCCATCATTCAGTTCCTTTCATTTGATTAGAACAGAGTGCTTTTTGGCGGACTCATCGTGAGAGGTGTTGACTTCTTTTCTCTATCGTCCGCCACAGAGGTGAAAGGAGAGCCAGACCAAGACGTCTTCTCGGAGGCGTTGCCGCCCTACAACAGCGTCACCGCCGCCACAGACAAACACGATCTCTCAACCTCTCACCTGCAGCAATTATACTCCAGGTTACTGTTTAATGTGTCCCGCAACAAAAATCAATATATGTGTTGTATTGTTAGGCTGTTGAACATAGGCGAATAGATTACGATGAGGACACAGGTTTCAGGATTTAAACAATGAATAAACTAACTATCGTCGTGTACTGATGCGCCATCTCTCTCCCTACAGCACAATGCAGGCGTATGGAGGTAATTCGTACATGCAGCCAACGGCTTCTACAACGCTGTGCTAACTCACAATACTACGGCACCGAATACCTCCTCAGTGAGTATCTGTCTTGCCCCATTTGGAACGGAACTGAGGCCGAGCATACACAGCATTCTTCCATTAACGTTTTAAGTGAATTTACTGCTTTGCGTGGTCGCCTCTGGCTGTTGCAGCGTTACATGTACCCAAATCCATAGACATAATTTTGCCGCTACTAACGCAAAGACTTGAGTTTGGTGATAATGGATTCATTGAATTTACTCCAAAATATTTATCAAATCGAAAAAAGGGAAAACATCCCTGTGTCTATCGGCGGTGTGTGTGTGTGTGTGTGTGTGTGTGTGTGTGTGTGTGTGTTGTGTGTGTGTGTGTGTGTGTGTGTGTGTGTGTGTGTGTGTGTGTGTGTGTGTGTGTGTGTGTGTGTGTCCGTGTGTGTGTTTCGTGTGTGTGTGTGTGTGTGTGTGTGTGCGTGCGCGCGCGCGCGTGTGTGTGTGCGTGCGTGTGTGCGTGCGTGCATGCGTGTGTGTGTGTGTGTGCTATGGCCTCCTTGTGGTAACATTGTCCCTTTGCCTCCTCCAGACAGCACGGGGTCTCAACCAAAGCACCAAGGGCACTTTGGGCCCAAGCTCCCTCAGCTCCTCCTGCCTCAGTTCCACGGGCTCCCTGGGGTCGGCGGGCTCCCTCGGCTCCACCACAGCTTCCTATTTGACTCCTTACGGTTCCTTCAGCGGAAGCAGCGGCAGCCAGTGTCAAAACCCCTATTTCGGCACCTCCTACAACACCTCCTTGCGCCGCGGGCAACACCAGAACTACACCTCCACCCAGCAGGTGAAACACACACACACACACACACACACACAGACACACAGACACACACACACACACACACACACACACACACACACACACACACACACACACACACACACACACATCTGGTATACACGTACATTGATTTTTTTTTTAATACCAATGGTTGTTTCAGTATCATTGTATCTGTTCTTATTGTTAAGCGCGTCTGGTTGCCTCCTGATCCCTTTAGGGGGAGTTGCTGTTGCTTATGTTCACCTTTACGCGTTCCAATGTGAAATAGTTACGTTTGCATATTCAGGAAATGATAGAAAAAATGCACTGTTACTATATTTTATCTTTCTTCCCTCAGTCTGGTAAAGATGAATTAAAATCGAAAATTTGCTAATGGCATATACTACTTCCGTATTTCAAGGTGTCCACCACTTTCCAAAAATTGAACTCCGTAACAATAGATAATTTTTCTGTTCCTAAGCTGCTACTTCGGGATTCTTTACTCCAGGTTCACACTTCCCCCCATCTCACTGTCCCTTCCTCTCTTTAACGCAACTCTCTCTCTCTCTCTCTCTCTCTCTCTCTCTCTCTCTCTCTCTCTCTCTCTCTCTCTCTCTCTCTCTCTCTCTCTCTCTCTCTCTCTCTCTCTCTCTCTTTTTTCCCACGCCTACTTCCCTCTCCATCCGTTACTTCCTTACCCCATGCAGTCCTCTCACTACGCTGCCACTCCCCTTGCTTCGCTCTCACCACCTCATCCCTCAGGGCTTAGACTCGGCTTACTACTCGGCGGCGGCGTACGCGGGGCAAGCTGCGGCGGCTGGAGGTTACTACTATGGGCAGAGCTACGGCTACATGGGCTCCTCTACCACCTCGTCACCTACCTCCGTTGCTACTGCCTCCAACGGACTCACCTCTGGGGTACCTACCGCGGCGCCCTCCACGCCGAACCCCACCACCTACCAGCTCACACTGCCCATCGAACGTGAGTGTTTCGTGCTCTGAAAGTCGTGTTGCATTTTCTTCTCTTCTAATGTCTGTATTTTGAAGTCAATTAGCACGGATGTATTGTATTTTTGGTGGTGTTGGTTGCCTCATTTCGATAGAAGCTTTATATTGATATGTATATAGAGGGTAGAAGGGATATTTATCTGGTTGTATTTGGAGTTCGTGTTGTCGTGCTTCCTCGACAACCACTTTTCTCTAGATTACCTTTGAACTCATGGATGTTCTTTACTCACACCACCGTCGTCTCCAACCCATGTAGTACTACTGTGGTTGTTACCTTGACGGGGAGGCAAGGTATGGCAGACGATGTAGGGTTGTTATGCACACATGAATGAGATGGCAGGGTTACTTGTTACTGACAGGGAGAGAATTGACAAAGGTTGTATGGATGTTACGCTGACAAGCAAGGGTTCATGGGAGTAGCTGTTACTGATATGGGCGGTGGGGGGGAGGATGAGCAGGGTTATGTGTTATTGACAGGGATGTAATTGACAAAAGGTGCATGGTTGGCGACTCTGGCAATGGCTTTCTCCACTTCACTGATGCATATTGTTTCCCACAGCAGAGTCGGGAGGATTCCAGGGCGTGGACAGCCCTTCGTCACCGCTCAAAGACACAGGTTAGTTCCTTTTCTTTTCGTCTCATTTTTTGTTTCCTCACTTACTTTGCCACTCTAAAGAGGACGATAACTTCACGCTTTCAACACACTCCACTTTATCCAGCCATGTGGGTCGAATTGTCTTGTGTTGTACTGTTATCTGCACCATTTCCTCCCATTATTGCAATTACGTCTTGTATATCTTGTGAGGTTGGAGAGACGCTTGAGTCCGTGGATGAGTTCAAGTGTGTCGGGTCAGGAGTAGATAAGAGAGTAAGTGTGAGCAAGGGAGGATAGCTGGTGAGGAGTCGGGCTTTGTGGAGGGCAGACGGGCGGACGGGGCTTGTGAGGAGACCCTTGTGTACGGAGAAGAAAGCTTAGTGTTTATGTTACTGAGGGACCACCTGAGGGAGTGTCTGTATATACACGGGAGTGGATACAGCTAGGCGAGGCTGAAAGAAGTGAACATTAATCGTTAGAAAATTAATGTGTAACTCTCTCTCTCTCTCTCTCTCTCTCTCTCTCTCTCTCTCTCTCTCTCTCTCTCTCTCTCTCTCTCTCTCTCTCTCTCTCTCTCTCTCTGCAGTGCATTTCGGTACGTTTGCGTTATTGTAGTTGTAAGTTGCCTTATAACACACGCATCTTTCACATACAAAGTTTTCTCTTCTGCTTCCATAATGAAGGAATGGGATTGCACCTTCGTCGTGGAACATGTTGGAAACGTGTACTTCACCAAAGAGCATGGGAATTTCATTGGAATTTAATGATACTAGATTTAGCTAATCTCTATTACTTTACAACAACATCTAATTAGAAACAGACATGTAGGATACGTTTTTATTATTATCATTATTATCTATGAAGGTATGCAACCAAAATTTTATGGTCAGGAACCACACGTTAAGAATTGACAACCTATCAAATTACAGAAATAATAATAATTGAACGACACATATGAAAACATTATTCTAGCACAACATTAAGCAGAATGTTTAACATACAAATATTTCAATCATGAAGAGTGGTGTTGCCTGTCTCTGAATAACAAGCGCTGATTTCCTCGCGTTGTGCTCCGCCTTGAGTCGTGTGTCGGCAACATTTAACAACTTGGCTCCTGTGCGGCTTCCTAATCGTTTAAGATACCCTAATGTTGTCTGATACGTTTTTGAGTTTAATTCAGTTACGGAGCTTCTCCACGAGTTTCCAGAAGCTTATACAATAATGTGTGAAGACCCACCGTGGCAGGATTTTTGTGAGAAGCAGCGGCTAGATGTCTAATGGGTTGGCCGTAACTCAACGGGATTTGGGAATTTCAGAGACGCCTTACAATGCTCTGGTGTTTCCTCAGCTAATCTACCGTTTTGATTGATTTCACGAAGTTTTTACATTACGAGTTTCTAATATTAAAAAAAAAACGTGTGCTCCTATTCTATTATAGATTGGAATGATTACATGATTTCTTTACATAAAATTATTTTTCCTAAGGTGATCTACTTTTATAAGGTTAGGTTTGAGTGATTGCGTCGCTCCTCGTCCCCCTGAGCGACGGAGGGAGGCTTGCTTACTTATCAGTGGCTTCGTCGCCTTAACTTGTGTTCTCCTTGTTTCTGGTGTCCTTATGTTGCTTTCCCCTTCTCATTCTTGCTTTCTCTATTTTCTTTGTTATTCCTTATCATCGTTCATATTGTTACTTCTTTTTCTGCACTGAAAGTAATGAGTTTCTTCCGTTGTTTATTCATTTATTTTTTATCTTTCAACATCAGCACCTAACACTTCTCACTTCACTATCCTTAATTGCACTCCACTCCACCACTCTCACTCCATTTCACTTCAATTCCTTGTTACTGTAGTGTGTCTTCCTCTCACTAATATTTCCCATTCACTCCATTGCATCTTCGCTAACACCGACTCCCTCATCCATTCCAAATCACTCCATTCTACGTCACTTCCATTTTTTAAGCTGCTGCCTTTATTGAGCTGCCTTCACCTTGCAATCCATGATAAACACCACCACCACTACCTTTGTCATCACCAACTCAATTTTTGCTTCCTTTTACCGCCCTTATCAATGTACACATTCCATCCAATCCTTTATTCCGCTTCACTTATCTGCCCATCAGGTTAACTGTCCCTTTATCTCCTATCCACTCTGCTTCACTCCCACATTAGACTCACTCCTCACTCCTGACTCCTTCAGTCTATCCCTTTCTTCTTTTCACTCTCCCATCTCTTAGCCTCACTCCTACACATTTCTTCTTACACTAAGCTACTCTTCTCCTAACTTCGGTCTCCTACA
>JAXIVD010006246.1:10000-17500 GCA_036785275.1 Cancer borealis
TATATATATATATATATGTGTGTGTGTTTGAGTGTGTATATATACATATATATATATATATATATATATATATATATATATATATATATATATATATATATATATATATATATATATATTTATGTATGTATATAGGTATATATATATATATATATATATATATATATATATATATATATATATATATATATATATATTTATGTATATATGTCCTTTTTTTTCTTTTGGTTGGGTGCTACACCCAAAACTATTGTAAATACTACAAGTGCCGTTAATCTTCGTTTTCCCAATTAATTGCGTTGGGATCTTCTGAAAGGTTGACTCATTGCTTCTAATAGTATCGTTCTTGCGTCAAACCTCACATATGAAACAATTAAGGCACCTCCACCAGGGACCAGGTCTGAGTGAGTTGTATTTCTTTTTACTTGCATGCAGCTCCCGGATGCCTGTAATGGCGCCCATCTTTGTGGCATTTTATTGTTTACTCGCAAGGAAGGCTTTCAAGGCCATGAATCATCTTAAATATATGGTGTGTCAATCCACAACGAATTATAATATGTTCGCTTTCCTTCAATATGACTTGGATTGTCTTTAGTGGTACCGTATCTTCGTATCTTCCAGGAGTGTAAGACAATGATCGCGTAGCAAGTCCTCGCAACATTGATTTCTAGACTTGAAAGAGAAAGAGAATCCAGCAAGACTATTCCTGTAAGCTTGTCGTTCAGTTTCTTTTTGAGATTCATTGCATTGCTAATTGATTACATTAAACTGCAAGGGGCAAGATAGATAACTAATATGGTATGGATGTCGTTGCACCGGTCCGCTTTGGTGTCAGGAAAAAGCAATTAGATTCCGTATACCACCACCACCACCACCACCACCACCACCACCACCACCACCACCACCACCACCACCACCACCACCACCATCACCACCAACACCATGTCCACGCACTTTAATCACGGTTCGGCTTGTCCTGCGATCTCTACCACGATTATCAGCGTCACCAACCTCACCATGACCAGACATCTTCACCCGTCAGTCAGGTGCCCTTGCCTGTCAGTCATTCGCCACACGTGCATCCGCAAGGCTTCAGGCAAAACATATGACGAGACTTGCTTTTAGAGAACGGGAACGAGGTGCCACGGGAAGCTGTTGACAAATGGTCGCTGAGTGAGTGCCGGAGGGAGAGACAAAAGTAGCCCTGCGCCGCTGCTTTTTGTCTTTGTTGATGTGGTTGTTTCACGTTGTGCTTCTGGCAGTGTTTTGTTGATGTGGTTGTTTCACGTTGTGCTCCTGGCAGTGTTTTGTTGATGTGGTTGTTTCACGTTGTGCTCCTGGCAGTGTTTTGTTGATGTGGTTGTTTCACGTTGTGCTCCTGGCAGTGTTTTGTTGATGTGGTTGTTTCACGTTGTGCTCTTGGCTTTATTGGTTGGTTTTAAGCAATATATGTAAAGAATAATAGGGATCTTAACTAAAAATACATCTCTCTGGAAGGTGAGAACCGTACTTATTTCTAGATTTCGTTGTGCTGGAATATTCTTTTCTCCAAGCATAGGATTTCCTTCTACACCAGACACCATGAGTCAGCTAAATGAGGTAGTGTATGTTCGCGTACGTATTTCTGCAAGTTAAACAAAAACTATAACCACCATCATCATCACCACCAATGGGGATGCAATGATAAGTGGCACACTTTTCACTCGCCATGTTGAGCATCATATTTCAACGAGAAAGATGGCGAGGAGCTGACCCAGACAACCACAGACTCTCCTTCGATTTCCACACTTTTTTTATTTTATTTTATTTTATTTTTTTGAGGTTGGCGGGGATGGGGACTTTCATGGCGCCGTAGCTGGTTGTGGTTTTTGAGAGGGCGTTATTGATGGAGGAGGTAGAGCAGACGGAGGAGGATATATATACGTGTGGAGTATGTGAACATCGCCTTGGACACATAAAGCACACTATTGAAGACTGGCTGGTAGAGATTGGGGAAGCGCTACTCACGGATGAGCCCGCATTACGGAGCTCTCTGGGTACTGCACTAGACCTGGATAGCATTTTCAAAGTTACTATATATTCAACTAACCTAACCTTGATTTAACTTCCTAATAGAGAGCTTCGTCCTGTCGATCTCCCAGGATTATGCTAATTCAACCCCAGCCAATTACCTCCACGTCTTACACTCTGACCCAACAAAGCTTGCAACTTTTTTAAGTGGCCTCCGCCAAAGAAATTTCGTTTATAACATATTTCTAATAATCTAATGTATATATATATATATATATATATATATATATATATATATATATATATATATATATATATATATATATATATATATATAATGGTAATTTCCGAAATAAAAAACAAATTAGGAGATCAATAGGCGATACGTGTCACTAAACTACTCACTCCTGCTGGTGTCTTCTCTCGCTCCGCCAAGGACATCTATCTGATCTATCCTGTTGGTGGTCTTGGTGAGCCTTTCTGCGTATACTGCTACTGCTTCTGAAGCTTGATTTTCTCTGCACATGTTTAATCTTCATGAGTCAGTTTCAATGATTATGTTATTATTGGTGGATTTCAAATTTGTTCTGAGCAAGTCATCAGGAAAATTTGGTCTCGGAAGATTATTTTTTTTGTGTCGATATTTGAAATAGTTCAAAATGTTGCAAAAGTTGCAAAAGTACTCCATCGTTTGTTCAATGAGAAACTACACATTTGTCAACTCTATAATTACTATGTAGAATCTTTTTATGTACTAATAAACCATACCGAATCAGTATTATGGGAGAAAGGGAGACCAAAAAATGAGAGATTCAGCAGCAGCAGCAGCAGCAGCAGCAGCAGCAGCAGCGGAGAGTCAAAGGGTAGCGGTAATATCTAGTAGGCGGTGTGCACGAGCGAGCTTCCCGCGTTTTCTTGTGCCAATTACAAGTGACACTTTACCGCGTTAATGAGCAAAAAATCACGCGCACTTAGACAGCCGCGTTACTGCCAAGCCACCAAAAACACTATTATAAATGGCGAGAGTTGGGCCTCTTGCTTGGCACCGATGAGCGGACAGCCGATGGTTTGCCTGGCTACGAGAGACTTAACTTAATGACTACTTGGGCCTTCGTACTACATGAGAGGCAGCTGAGAGGAGGCGTGAGGGTGGCTATCTGAAGGGGAAACGATATACAGCGACACTGTTTCGTTTGCTTCTGCGTGTGTATTTTGTTCATGAGGGTACACTTGGGCAAGGACTGGGAAGTGACACGAGCGCCACACCTGTCTTGCTACCCTGTGCACACTCACTCACACAGGAATTTGGTATCATTATGTAGACTTGAGCCGGCGATTTTACCTGCCAGCCGTGTTGTCGTCTTTGCCTCTACCTTTGATATACTCTTTAGAACAGTAATGCTGCCTTGCATGTACCCTCGATGCACTAAATCCTCGGCAATGTTATGTAACGTGCAGTGGACAGTTTTTTATTTTTTTCTAATGGCACCAATGACGCATTACGTCCTTAACGAGTGTTAAACAGATCGTTTAAGTACTGGTCACTTGTTTTGTCCTCTCTATATAATGTATTATCTTTGATTACTTAAACAAGGAACTGATTAACGTAAAATATAAACAGAAAAAAAGGCAGTAAAAATGGAGGGATGAGAAAGCCTCTAGTGTACTTAAGACGAGAGTAAAAAGTTGAAGAAAAGAGGAAAGTAGTCGTAAGAGAGTGAGAACAAGGGTGGATAGTAGGGGTACGAAGATAAAAGAAGGGAACGGGTGTGAGTAGATGTAGGTATAGAGGGAGGACGGGGAGGTGAAAGAGAGGGAGGAGAGGAGAGGAGAGGAGAGGAGAGGAGAGGAGAGGAGGGGGTCATCATAATGGAGGAGGGGCGTGGACAAACACTCCTGCCATTTGCCGCTTTTGTCTCACCATTAGGAAACTTTTTTTTCTTCACCTTTCTTCTTTTTAGTATTATAAAGACAGTTGACTCTCCATCTTAACTTCAAGCCATCTTCATTCTGCTCCTCTCCCTTACTTTAATTAATACTTTTAATACTACTACTTCCATTATTTTCTCCTCACTCTTGCTCTTCCCCTCACTCCTTTCCTTCCTCCTCCCCTCACTCTTCTTTCGGTTGGCTTTTGGAGTGGTGGTGGCGTGTTTATGTGTTTGCTTTGCGAGACAGACAGCCAGGTAGACAGACAAACAGGCGTAGAGAAAGCCGATACACGCAACGGAAACAGGAGAAGAGAGATGGAGTAGGAAAAAAACAGGGAGAAAAAGTGCATAAAAACATAAACAGAGTGACGGACAAGTGATGGCTGTATTGGCGGTGAGTGTTTGTTTGGTGTCGCAGTGGAGGTTTGCCGCCGTGTGTGGGTGGTGGTGGTGATGGTGGTGGTGGTGGTAGATGACGTTCTCTACTGATTGTTCTTCTATTGACTAGTTTACGTTGTCCTTCCCCAAAAGCACTTGCGTCACGTTTTTTGTTTTGTTCTTTTGTCCAATTCCTTTCGGTTTACCTCTGATTTCGTTTTTTTTTTCTTCTGTCCACTATGACACTTTCCCGCCTTCCTTTTCTCTGTCTGCCGGCCTCCCACAGTCTTTAGTCTTTCTCTGCCACCCTCCCACAGTTCTTTCTTCATCCCTGCTGCCTCCCCACCGTCCTTGCTTCCTCCCTGCCGCCCTCCCACCGTCCTTGCTGCTCCCTCTCTGTCACCCCTCGCTACCAACCATCCTTTTCGTCTCCTCCTCCTCCTCCTCCTCCTCCTCCTCCTCTTCCCCTTCCTCTTCCTCCTCCGTCGCCCAATATAACCCACCATCTCATCTTTGTCAATCCCCGAATGACTTTGCTGTCAGTACAGTTATATATAATTTTGTCCCATTTCCTCTTATGTCCTTTGTATGTGTGTGTGTGTGTGTGTGTGTGTGTGTGTGTGTGTGTGTGTGTGTGTGTGTGTGTGTGTATGTGTATGTGTGTGTGTGTGTGTGTGTGTGTGTGTGTGTGTGTGTGTGTGTGTGTGTGTGTGTGTGTGTGTGTGTGTGTGTGCTTTCAATGTTTGTTTTTGTATATCTACTCTATCTTCCCCGGACTGTTGTTTTCACCTGGTAAAAGAAATTTTCTTAGCAAAGCCAAATGCTTCTTTGTGACCTGATGACAAAAAACTTATATTTCTCATTGGATATATAATTGTGTTTGTTATGGCTGGCTAACAACAATGCTGAACCCCTTAAGCGAGACGCATATTTACGAACCCATCGGTCCGACCATCTGGAGACCAAGATATTACTAGCTTCCCGTTGTGGTTTGCTCAGTCTGCATCAGTTACAGATTGGTTCACCGCCCACTGTGTTGGAGAGGCAGTCAGGCAGCTGCAGATTACGTGTGTCTTGACTCTTATTATTTGTTTTGTCAGGTTAGAGCAGGTTTCGTTTATTCAGAACAAGCAGCGGCCATGAAAACAGAACAGTGCAGTGTCCGAGGCTGTGCCGGCTGTTCCTACCCCAAACAATAACAAACAGTGCGCGGCTCGTTGGCCACCCCGTCGCCTACCCCCTTACCCACCCTACCACATACAGGCAGGCAAATGCGCCACCGTGCAGTGTGTGCATATTTGCTCCTTCTCAAGAAAGTAAGATAATTATATTGCCTTTAGTGAGGCAAATTCAAAGCTAACGGGAAAACTCAAACCATAATGTATACATCCAAATAGAAAGCACAAACACCTGTGCACACCATGTCCACTCAGGCCTGGGTCGTGAGCACGCATAGTAACCTGTGTCTGGCCTCATTCACTCGTGTGCTCAAGTGTTACTCACGATCCTGCTGGCATACGCTTCCTCATAGTTTCTCAGGGCTGTGCGTCTGGCAGCTTCATCTTGGTAAAGGAAAACATCTCACATCGACTCACAAATAGGCGATACTTTTTTGTTCACCCTCTCTTCTTTCGAGCAGAATAATTGTGAAAGAACTGAATGTATGCATATGAACATTTATTGTTATCATTATTATCATTGTTATTTATTATTATCATTATTATCATTATTGTCATTATTGTTGTTATTACTATTCTTATTCTTATTATTTATATTTTAGTTGAACTATGAAACAACCACATTCACTTTTCTTTTATAATGGAAGGCTATAGTGTTTACATCACGTTTTGGGGGAGCAATATCGAGCCACAACAGTTTATTCCAAATATTTACACATGCAACCAACAGTCATTTCCTTCATATTCGCATCCAGCCCACCCGACAGGCATTCCAGTCCTCTGCCACGGCACAAGGCAACACATTACTTGCACTCAACACCTCCAACACCTCAACACCTCCAACACAAGCACAACCACAACACCCGTGCCACATTCTCAACACCACCACCACCACCACTACCACACGTCTCAACTAGCGTTACGTTTACAACCATCGTCAGCTCCCCCTTGGCCTCGGACAACCACAACTTAGCTCCGACCGTTTGTCTGTTTACACATCACGGACAGTCCACGGGATGAGCCGTTGTCTCCTTCTCCTTCATCCTCCTCCTGTTCCTCCTACCATCTCCCTCCCTTAACCTTTCCTTCCCTTGCCTCTTGCCTTCATTCTTCCCTCGATCCCTCCTCTTTTCCTCTCTCCTCCCTCCTGCCTCCTGCCTCCTTTCTTGCTACCACCGCCTCCGTCCTCTTTCTTCTGCCTCCTACCCTCCTGCCGCCTCCTTCCTTCCCCTCTTTCCTCGTTCCCTCCCACCCTGCCCTGCCATTTTTTATGGGAGTAGGGGAGGAGGGTATTTTGAGAGTCATTAAAGTGGGAGAGAAGAGGGTCAGGAGAAGGAAGAGGGAAGAACGTGGAGGAGAAAAAGATTAAGACACTACCATAAAGAGTGACAAGGATATAAAGAATAGAAGGAGAAAGAGGAAATCTGACTGAATAGAAGAGAAGTAGGAGATAGAAGTGTGTGTGTGTGTGTGTGTGTGTGTGTGTGTGGAGGCTATGATTCAGAAAAAAGCGTGTGGGCCCCATTTGTTATATTAAAAAAAAAGTGCACATATCCAGTTGTCATGGTAAGCACCTCACATGATATATTTCTTGTTGCTCTTCCCATCTTTCTCGCCCTCCTTGTCCTCCTCATTAGCGAAGCACCCGAGGGAACTCACCGCCACAATTCCTCATCACTCATGGTTTGACACTTGTGGCGTTATCGTAGCAAACAACTGAGTAGATGTGAAGGGAAGAAGACGAGAAACAGGAGATAAAAAAAAGGCAATAATAGCACATGAAAATCACAAGGTTATAGAATCGCAATTACCAAAGAAAATGTTTTTTATTGATAATATTAATATATTGCTGGTTGTGTTAATTCTACGTATCTTTCTTTCTCCCCCTACCTATCCTCCTCCTCCTCCTCCTCCTCCTCCTCCTCCTCCTCCTCCTTGGCTGAGTAATGGCTGTTAAGATAAGCTGATAACCTCAAGTAGGGGCCGACGTAGGTTTAGATTAA
>JAXIVD010006247.1:2500-24893 GCA_036785275.1 Cancer borealis
TAATAGTAGTAGTAGTAGTAATAATAATAATAATAATAATAATAATAATAATAATAATAATAATAATAATAATAATAATAATAGTAGTAGTAGTAGGAGGATGAGGATGAAGAGGAAGAGGAGAAAGAAGAGGAAGAGGAAGAGGAAGAGGAGGAGGAGGAGGAGGAGGAGGAGGAAGAGAAAGAGGAAGAGGAAGAGGAAGAGGAAGAGGAAGAGGAAGAGGAGGAGGAGGAGGAGGAGGAGGAGGAAGAAGAGGAAGAGGAAGAGGAAGAGGAAGAGGAGGAGGAGGAAAAATGGGGGCCAGGGAGGAGTGGGCGGTTAAGTATGGGGGCCAGGGAGGGTGGGCGGTTAAGTATGGGGGCAGGGAGGGTGGGCGGTTAAGTATGGGGGCAGGGAGGGGTGGGCGGTTAAGTATAGGACCCAGGGAGGGATGGGCGGTTAATTATGGGGGCCAAGGAGAGGTGGGCGGTTAAGTATGGGGGCCAGGGAGGGTGGGCGGTTAAGTATGGGGGCAGGGAGCGGTGGGCGTTAAGTATAGGGGCCAGGGAAGGGTGGGCAGTTAAGTATAGGGGTCAGGGATGTGTGGGCGGTCAAGTATGGGGGCCAGGGAGGGGTGGGCGAATAAGTATGGGTGCCAGGGAGAGGTGGGCGGTTAAGTATGGGTGCCAGGGAGGTGTGGGCGGTTAAGTATAGGGGCCAGGGTGGGGTGGGCGGTTACGTATGGGGGCCAGGGAGGGATGGACAGTTAAGTATAGGGGCCAGGGAGGGGTGGGCGATTAAGTATAGGGGCCAGGGAGGGGTAGGCAGTTAAGTATGGGGGCCAGGGAGTGGTGGGCGGTTAGGTGAGGGACCAGGGTGGGGGGCCTGACCCTACTCTATATCATTCTGGTGAAGATCTAAAATAACACCAATAATAACACCAATAATAAAAATAATAATAATTATAATAATAAGTGGTTAATATATGGTTAGGTTAAGCACTCATTATATCTCCTTACCTTAATAACACACTGCAAATTCAACCTCAAATACTTATTCAGCTCTCTTCACACACTTCACTCGTTCAATTACGTATAAAACAAATTATTAATTACCTTGTAAATTGAATAAATGCACAGCGTAACATTAACTCAGCCAGCCAGCTAGCCAGAAACTGGCGGGAAATTTGTATGATGGGGGAGACACCTAGCGGGGACTAGTGAAAGCATAGCCAATAGCATTCATTGTTTTATACACACAATACTTCTTAAGCCAATCAGATTCATTGTTTCATATCGGCTATGCTTTTCAGAGTCCCTCCCCAGCTGTTCTTCCCTCTCCCGCTCAGTTGAAAAGTGGCGCGTGATCAGTGAAGTGTCTTGTGAACATTCTTAATTTTGATAACAAAATCAGTGTTAATGTCGTGTTATATAGCGAATTTTAGTGTTAATGTCGTATTATATAGCGAATTTAGTGTTAATGCCGTGTGATTTTTTTTTTTACATTGAAAGGGTACCGGCTAAGGGAAAAATAACCTATATATACTATATAGTACCTTGCGGTGGCCCCCCCTCACCCCCTCCATCCTCCTCCTAGACATCAATCTCTTCCTCCTCCTCCTCTTCGTCCATCATAGGAGGAGGGAACAGAGGCTCCGTGGGACGTGACGTGGTGAGTGTTAAATCTATACGTTATTATATGTTTTCATTTTCAGGTTTTTTTCCTCCAGGTGTGTCTAACCCTTCATGACTTGCCTTTCAGAGACTATTAATTATTGACATTTGTTTTCAAGGTGTGAATTGTTGTTATAATGATACAATTGATTATTGGGTATGCAGTGCTTTTAGAGAACACCTATAGTGCAAAATATTACAAGTTCTAAAAACAATAAGAAAAATATGGTTTCCCACTTACTGCTGAATTTATTTATAATTATCATGCATTTCTCTCTCTGGCTGAGGATGTGCCGCGCACACGTAGCACAATATGAATATACGTCCCTGCTAAAATACCGGTACACTGAAGGGCTTCTAATAATGGTAATACCGGCAAAACCATCCCGCAAATACCGGTATGTCAGTATAGCGGATAGGTGTATATCTCTAGACACACGCACACACACACACTCAGCTGACGCCAGGCAATGTAATCTGATTGTGTTTCCGATTAATAATTATAATACTTAGGACACCAGTTGTGTTGCATATCACGATTATATATATATATATATATATATATATATATATATATATATATATATATATATATATATATATATATATATATATATATATATATATATATATATATGGAGTTTGGTGTTGGAGTGTGTGTGTGTGCAGTGCAGGGGCGTGGCTACGGTGAATGTAGTCAGTTGGACTTGGACTTGTGTTGGTAGTTATCATTATCATTCTAGTTATCATTATCATTCTAATGCCTTTTTTCTCTTTCTTTTGATCTACATTTTGTATGATATTAATTTGTAGTTCAATAGTAATAATAATCATAATAATAACCTTGCGACCGCTGGCAGCCATGACGGACATTCAATAACAAGGTGATAATATTTCTTCATTTTACACCTTTCCTGTTCCTCTCCGAGTCTATTTGAAGGTTTGAGGAGCAGTAACACATTATTCTTTATCATGTATAGTGGTTGGATATCAAGAAAACATTATCTATTAAGCGTAAATAGCCTAATATAATAACATAAACAAGCTTCAACAGGCACAGGTAAGTGGCGGCCATGCTGGTATTATTGGTTACGTATATATAAAACCAAAAATGAGATTTTTATGATAATTCTTAAGAAATACAACTCCAAATCGATTGTGAATATTATGTACTTTCGAGGCGCATAGATAGAGTACTTAAGTGTCTGTGAAGGTTTTAATGATCGCTCATTGATATTAAGCCCACAATACAATGTTATGTTGTTATGTTATGTTAGGGGGGTCTAGGTTAGGTTTGGTTATGTTGGAATAGTGTCCTGGGGGGGTCCAGGGGGGGACGCAGCCCCCCTCTCCCCAACAAGCTTGGGGACATGTCGGGAAAGCGGGGTTTTTGGGTGGGGGAGGCCATAATAGACGAGATACGGTGATCCGAGGGGGGGGAAGAGTCTAAGGACAAAAGCGGCCATATTTGGGGAAAGTATGCGCCGGAAATCAACAAAATCAAATAATAAAAACTTAACCTAACCTAGCATAACCTAGCCGGGGGGCTGGGCCCCCCCTGGATCCCACCAGGTCACTATTCCAACGTAACCAAACCTAATCTAGACCCCCTAACATAACATAACCTAACATTGTATTGTGAGCTTAATATCAACGAGCGATCATTAAAACCTTCCCAGACACTTAGGTACTCTATCTATGCGCCTCGAAAGTACATAATATTCACAATCGATTTGGAGTTGTATTTGCATTTACAGTATACATATAGCAGTGTATAATGTGAATGCCTCATGATTAAAAATTGTCCCGGTTTGTATGTAGAAGATTATGGTAACCCTATAATTATGAATATTCTAGTGTATGTACTGTGTATATATACATGTGA
The DNA here is from genome assembly GCA_036785275.1 of Cancer borealis. NCBI lineage: Eukaryota > Metazoa > Arthropoda > Malacostraca > Decapoda > Cancridae > Cancer > Cancer borealis. Next base: position 6,038 of record JAXIVD010006247.1, read on the forward strand.
CGTGTGTGTAAGGAATCAGGGATTTGTTTAGCCCTCGAGTCGATCGAGTAAGCTGGACTCCCTGAACCACGAGGGAAATGACTTCACCCCAGTAGCACCAATCGCGGTGTCATTTATGCTCTGAATAGTCCAGCTGGCCATCGTGCCTGCAAACATAAAACAACAAACAACGTGTAAGGAATATTATCCGTCATGTTATAAGTACCGTACAATACTCGCTTGCAATTTGGTGAATATGCGGTCGGGAGGCGGGAACATTTGAATATCTACAGGACCCGAAGGGACTAGGAATACGGCTCATAGTGCTAGGATAGGTAGGAAAATTGTATTAATCATCCTACCTATCCGTACCTAACAACAGTGCCATATATAGTGCCATATAGCTGTAGTTGACGTTAGTGGATTATTGTGGTATTATATGTGCCTTAATTCAGTCTGACGGGCTACATATTTTCTCTACACTTAACGAATAACTTATTTATTTATTTATTTATCATTTACATGTATAAGTGTTAAATTAAGAGTGATTTTCAGACTTTTCATGTTTCTTCTTCTTTTTTATGTATAAGACAGTCGGTGATTTGACACAAGTCCTTCCTAACCTAACCTTCCAGCGACACCCTATGATTCAGGCACAACTTCAATAAAAAGTTTGTATATAAACCAAAAAATTGACTCATTTCAATAAAGTTTAATTATTTTTAACTCTGTATGTATATAATAACTGCATATAACAGTCAGCACTCTGTTAACTTAACTTGATTTTAACTTAACTTGTTGGGATTATAACTAGGGGCCGTTACATTATGTGTTCTGCAGGTGTAACTTAACCTCAACGCGACAGAACGGTAATGGTGAGTCTATAGTAATTTGTATCCATGTACGTTACATTCCTCTCACTCATCCTACATGACAGCTGAATGCCCTCCTGGAGCCACACACACACATAGACGGTCCGCTAACGTAGTGGTTAGCGCACTCAGCTCACAACCGAGGAGCCAGGGTTCGATCCCCTGGGCGGACGGAGATTATTTGGGCGAGTCTCCTTTCACGTGTAGTCTCTGTTCACCTAGCAGTGAGTAGGTACGGGATGTAAGTCGAGGGGTTGTGACCTCGTTGTCCCGGTGTGTTGTGTGTGAGTGGTCTCGGTCCAACCCAAAGATTGGTCACTATGAGCTCTGAGCTCTTTCCATAGGGGGATGGCCGGCTGTCTTGAGAGAGACCAGCAGCAGACTGTGACAGTGAATTAAAGTGAATACACACACACACACACACACACACAGAGCAAAGCATGGGGTGAGGTGATGCACGCAGCCTCATCTCTTACATGTATTACTTTCAATTTTACTTAGCCACAAACTCATCAAGAAGAATGAAATAAATTGTATTTCATACTGAGACATAAAGGTAAAGTGTGTTCACATGCTGTAGGTGTACGTAGATGCGTGTGTTTATCTCCCGTCACATTGGCCTTTGAGCCTGTGGTGGAAAGTAATCCATTACCCCGGGACACAGGACCACCGTGACATCCGAGTTTCCACAGTTTACCTTCTCCAGGTTTCATTAGCTACCCATTTATCAACCAACCCAATTGGGAGGATGAACAGCTGGGTGAACTGTGCGCTAACTGCCTTCGTACTGGATTGAACTCAGGCCAGCGGATTGGTAGTCAGACGTGCTAACCATTACACTACTGAGGCACAACTGAGATGGACTGAAGGAAAACACTGGCTGGTTAACTAACTAACTGAATATTGCATCTGTGTTTTAATACAGGTACACTAAATGAGGTTAGGTTAGGTTAGTATTGCATTTGTGTTTTAATACAGGTACACTAAATGAGGCTAAAAGGTTGTACATTCACCCTACAGCTGTAATATAATGTTCCTCTTAATTAATCCGACCAAAAAGATGGTGATTATAATAATGTAACCTTCATCTTTTGGTAGATATGTATATATATTTTTTCTTCTTGTGATGTAACATATATAAATAAATACTATTACTACTACTATTAGGTATAGATAAAGAGATGCAAATACTGCTACTGCTACTACTCGATATAGATAGAGATGGAAATCAATACTACAACTACTAGACATAGATATAGAGATGTAAATAAACACTACTACTACTACTATTAATACTAGATGGATGTTTTACTAGTTATTGTTAAACTCTACAGTAAAAAAAAGTTATATAATAATTTTGAAAGGCTCTAACAGGCTTGCATATGAGAGAGAGAGAGAGAGAGAGAGAGAGAGAGAGAGAGAGAGAGAGAGAGAGAGAGAGAGATTTTGTAAGTACTAACTCTATGGAAACATGAGAGGAAATATATGCAGCTTAATAAAAAATAAAATAATAATAATAATAGTTTGACTTCACCTGAACCTAACTTAACTTAACTTAACTATCCTATCTCGATAACCAGTAATAAAATATGAAAGAGGGAACTATTATAAAGGCAATTCTTGTGACCTAAACAGAAAACAAGAAAAGAAATGAGAAGAGATGAAGCAAGGCCGCGGGAAGGGTGGAGGCATTCAGTTAAATCCATAAGAATATAAACAAGATGTCAGAATCACTAACCTAACCTAACAATGACCTACTGACGAACGCGCAATCCACTGACGATCACAAAATCTGGCGTGTAGCTACTAAAAAAAATGGCGTCTGCACCAGGACAGGACGGAGCAAGATAGAATAACTGGTGTGAGTGGAGGCCGACCTCAGCTTCGTTGTTAATGGACGGAATTACCAAAAGTAACAAAAGTAATTGTAACCTCGCCCAATCCCCGGTTTTTGGTCATGGAAACCAATTGATATCTTCTAAATTAACATAACATAACAAAACCTAAATTAATCAAACCTTAACCTACATTGATAAATAACAGAACCTTGTTCAAACCAAACTCAACTTTACCTTATTCTTGAAGAGAAGGTCACATAGAAAACATTGAATATCTCACAAACTAAGAATTTGCGACGGAAACGTAATTAAGAAAACCTCAGAATGCATCTGATAATGTAAAAATATAACTCGCAATTCTCTAGAGTATTCAGGTGAAAATGTAAAATAATACCAAAAAAATAAGAGGAAAATAAAGACGAAGAAATGAGAATAGAAGAGAAGAGAATACTAGAGAATAGAAGAGAGAAGAGAAGAAAATATTACAGGCCATTTAGCAGTAGCAGTAGCATCACCTCCTCCTCTTCTTCTCACTAACAAGATGGAGAAGCTAACAAAGAAAGGAAAGACAACATATAAACATAACAAAGGTGGAAATAAATACAAAATAAAACCAGAAATAAAATCATACCACCGAAAAATCTTCAGCCCATTTCAAGGCCACTGGCACCTCGCATTATTTAGGTCTATTTAACCCTTATTTCGCCCCCCCTGACCCTTATTACTTACCAGGACGGGGCGATAATGACCTCCTCTGGTTGCCACGTGTTAAGTATTGAGCAGGAAATCACCAGAGACACAGGAAAGTAATAATAATAATAATATTGTAAGACACAACACCACCCATAACGAGAGACATTTTTGGTGGGAAATTTTATCACTTCTTGGCTTAGGGACGGTTGGTTTTTTCCCTATTTTATTATTACTTGTCTTTATTTAAGGTCAATGAAGGGTATTTATAAGCTGGGTAATATTGTGGATTAATATGGTTCACTTTTGTATTGCTTCTCCCGTAAAATATGATAATGGTGATTTGTAATTAATTTCTTTGAATGTCTTTTATTATATACTGGTTTGTTTTTTCTTTGCAATGATTATATTTCCTTAGTTATTATTTTTTTTCCTTTTGTATATGTATATATATATATATATATATATATACTCTCTCTCTCTCTCTCTCTCTCTCTCTCTTAAAAATCATACAAAACATCACAGTGACCATTCATAAAACGTAAAAACAGGCAAACAGAATAAAACACAACCATGAAAACTGAAAAAGAAGACAAACTAGGACTGCCGTTATAAGGACGAAAAACTTCCCAAACAAAACGAAAACAACAACTGAATGGCTTTGGCGCCAGACTCGACAGTGAATCCTAATCCTTGCCCTTCTTTACCCTGCCTTGCCCTTGGTGTTGGGTGTTGGCCGCCGCCTCCTCTGCTACACAAGACACACAGCTCATCTACACCGCCTGCGTCTGTCCCCTCACCCCTGCTGCCAAACACTCCCTGTCCCTTGAAACCATTGAACATTTTCTGCTACACTGTCCGCGCTCCCACTCCCACAACGTAGCCCTGAACATCGCCACATTCCACCTGTCCTGACCTGCCCCGCCCACCCTCTCCAAGACCCACCGTCCTCCGCCTCACCTGCGCCTTAATAAAGAAGACAGGACACCTTTCCCGCCTGTAGTAACCTCACAGGACTCCAAGGCACATAATACCCCAAGGATCGCCGTGGTGGTGGTGGTAGTGGTGTTGAGGGCAGCGTGGTGGTGGTAGTGGTGTTGGTGTTGAGGGCGTCGTGGTAGTGGTATAACTGGTGTTGAGTGCAGGATGGCTAAACAGTATGGTAAAGCCCATCGCCTCTTCATGCAAATTATGGTAGAACGGCGCTCAATAGACGAGGTTGACGCTATTGACCTGATGAAGACACTGTGTAAGGAGTTTAAAGGTAATTACTACTACTACTATTACTATTACTACTACTACTACTACTAATAATACTATTATTATTATTACTACTACTACGGGTAAAATAGAGATAAGGTTAACCTGTAGGAAAAAATTGAGATAAGGCTAGCCTACTAATTTTGAGCCTCTAAGCTATAATAACCTAACCCTAACCCCAACCTAACCTGGCCCTAACCCCAACCTTATGTTCTTATGTATGTAAAATTTAACCTTTTAAAAACAGATACACATTTTAGTCTATTGATAGAAAGAATTGCATTGAATTATATAGTTTTTTATTACTTTATGGAATGAGGAAATGCGATCTAATATTTTTTTTCTTGTACTTTATTCTCCTCCTCCTCCTCCTCCTCCACCCACAGAGAGAGAGCCAAAGAATCTGGAGGTGTTCATGATGAGTATGAATAAGGAGATGGAAATAATGGGTCTGAAGCTGATCAACACGGTGGAAGAAAGATTTGAGTCTGACTATTCCTGCATCGTGCTGGTCAACCTACTGGCTAGTGATGCTACAAGGTGTGTGTGTGTGTGTTGGGGTGGGTAGGGGTTGGGATGTGTTGGGGGTTAATGTGTGTGTGTGTGTGTGTTAAAGTTTTTCCATTTCTCATAGGATAGAGGTTGTCATCGTGAACATTTTGAAGTTAGGTTAGGTATTCTAAGTGGAGGGAACAAATTTTTAAATTCTACATTTTGGCGTTTAGTTTTAATCAATTATTCAATTATTTACATTTTTTATTTTTTTTGTCGCACCTTTCACCCACTGTATCCATTCCTCACCCACCCAGGATGCTCTCTTCCTTCAACCCAAACGAGCTGGTCTACATCCGGCAGCTGCTGGGTGAGTTCCTGGACTCGGATGACGGGGAGCTAAGTATGAATTTTGTCACCAACCTGGGCCTGTCGCTGCGAAGTAAGATGAGAGCAAGCGAGTGTGAGAAGCTAATTGAACAGCTAGTGGAAGAAAAATGCCTGTTGTTGGTAAGTTGTTGTAGGTTGTATGTGTGTGTGTGTGTGTGTGGGTGTGGGGTGTGTGTTGAAAGGATGTTTAGATAGAATAGAATAAAATAAAACACACAAACACACACACACACACAGGTGATGAATGTTGAAATGGTGTTGTGTATTAGTGTGTGTGGTGTGATGTTGTGTTGTGGTGTTACCCATCTCACCTAGGGGCTGACATTGGGTGTATTAATTGTCTCCGCAGAACAGTTACGACAATGGTGATGAGTCTGTGTCGCTGAGCAGCCTGATGATTGCAGAACTTGAGTCTTACATAGAGGAAACCTACGATAATGATATACCCAAGTGCTTCTTCTGTACCAAACCAGCCTTCAAGGTAATGCATACGTGTGTAATGATGATAATTATAATAATGATGATGATAATGGTAAATGCCAGCCAGCCCTTAAGGTAGTGCATACGTGTGTAATGATGATAATGATAATGGTAAATCCCAGTCCTTAAGGTAATCCATATGTGTGTGTGTGTGTGTGTGTATGTGTATTTACCTAGTTGTAGTATAGTACACTCGTATGGTCCTGTCTCCATATTTATAGTTATCTAGTTTTTCTTTCAGTTGATGTACATTCTTTGCCATTATCTCCCCCCCCCCCAGGGTTACCGGTGTGAATGTAAGGTGGTTGTGCATCGTGACTGCGCTAAGAAGTATTGGACCACCAACAGGAAGAAAAACTCATGCCCTGGGGTAGGCTGCGATGCCTTCCTCGGACCTAACCATTCCTCGCGTCCAACCACATCCTACAGCACAAGCAGTAGTACGGGCCCGACCAGTGATAATGATGATGATGATGATGAGGAGGAGGTTAGGGTAAGGACAAGGAGAAATGTGGGAAGGGCAAAAGGAAACAGGGGAAGGAAAGGGACAAGGCAGGTAGAGGAGGAGGAGGAGATGGATGTGACACAGGAAGAAGATGAAGAGGAGGAGGAGGAGGAGGTGAGGGTATCAACAAGGAGGAGTGTGGGAAAAGAGAAAGGAAAGAGGGGGAAGAAAGGAACAAGGAAGGAGGTGGTGGCGGTGATGCAGGAAGAAGAGGAAGAGGAGGAGGAGGAGGAAGTTAGGGTAGCAACAAGGAGGAGTGTGGGTAAAGTGAAAGGAATCAGGGGAAGGAGAGGAACGAGGGAGATAGAAATGGAGGAGGAAGAGGAGGAGGAGGTGGTTAGACCAATAGCAAGGAGGAGTATGGATAGGGTGAAAGAAAAGAGAGGAAGGAAAGCAACAAGGGATTTAGAAATGGAGGAAGAGGAAGAAGAGGAGGAGGAGGTTGGAGCAGTAACAAGGAGGAGTGTAGGAAAGGCAAGGGAAAAGAGGGTAAGGAAAGGATCTAGGTAGATATATGGAGGAGGAGGAGGAGTGTAGGTAGATATATGGAGGAGGAGGAGGAGTGTAGGTAGACATGTGGAGGAGGAGGAGGAGGAAAAAAGGGTAAGAATAATATCAAGATTAACATATTATTCTTGTCTAACATTTAATATTTTGTACTCCTTGATAATTTTTTTGGGGGATAAACTGCAGTGAATTGTTTGAATAATTTTTTTGACTGATGGAAATGATCTTTGCTGATGCTCAAAATATTTACTCTTATCTATGTAAAGGCTGACCACCGGACTGCCGGATTTTCAACATTGCTGGATTAGTATTTAGTAGAACCTCGCATTAAGAGTTGAATTCGTTATGTGATTTACTCGTCTTACAAAATAATGCCAAATAAGACATGAAATAGAGAAAAATCGTGTGAGGTTGTATGAAAATTGGTAGTACTGCAGATTTCCACTCGTATGTATTTCAACACAAAGATACTCACAAGCCGCAGTTCACACAGGAAATTACTCATACAATGGTGTCAAATATTTATGCTAGAAAACTGATGGGACCGGAATATTGATTGCTGGTCAGTCTGTATTGAAATGATTTAGTTATAATGGAAGGTTTAGGAAAAGGATGGTAACACTTTATAATAGTCTCTCTCTCTCTCTCTCTCTCTCTCTCTCTCTCCATATAATGAAAAATAAAACTACAGGTATTTTTTGTATTGTAATTCACTTTATTATTACATGTTATAATATCAATCAATCTTTTACATGTATTATTATTATTATTATTATTATTATTATTGTAAATCTATCCTGAAGACTTCTATCTTTCCCCCGTTATCTTTTATTCTCTTTCCCTCTCTCTTCTCTTCCCCTTACTAGGCCTCCTTCCCCTCCCCCCCTCCCTAGGCCTCCTCCCCCATGACTTCAAATCGTAGTTCAGTGAGAAGGTCATTAATATCCTCTACAACTTTGCCCAATTCTCCCCTCAATTCCCTCACTTTGCTCTGCTCCAGCTCTCCGCTCCCTCCCTCCTCCACCATCTGTCGCGCCAGCTGGAGGTGAACAGTCTGCAGGAGGGAGAGAAGGGAAGAAAGGTATGTTAGCAGGAAGGAGAGAGGAATTTTTTTTTCAGATAGGAGAGAGAGAGAGAGAGAGAGAGAGAGAGAGAATGAGTTAGAGGTAAAATTTGTGTAATAAGGAGAGAAAGGATTTTTGATTTGATAACTTTCCTGTAAAGAGAGAGAATTGGAAGGATAATTTTGTTGTGTTGCATCAATTAATGTTATATTGGATGAGGAGGAAGAAGGGAGATGAATAAGGAGATAATTCCATTTTACAAACCATAAGAATTCATTGTGGTTGTATTATAATTGTATTTTTTTACTGAATACCATAACCATTAAAATATTTATCTTTCAAAAATAGTTTAAATTTGACCATTCCTGGTTTTATTTTAAGATGCCATACTATGTGAGAGAGAGAGAGAGAGATTATATTAACCCACCAATTCCAGTTTCTTCCTCTCACACTCCTGGACAGCTTCAAGTATGTTAGCGAGGGCTGTGTGGCCGCCTCTCCTCAGGTCGGCCTCCACCTCCAACACACCATCTGACACCCTACTAAAGGCCTGCGTCGCCTCGTGCACACACTCCCGGTACGTTGTGAAGTCATACTGAGGACCCGAGGCAAGGTAGATTTTGTGGCCACTGTACAGGAGGGAAAAAAAGAAAGGGTGTTAGTATGTGAAAGAATGTGAGGGAGGGAGGGAAATGAAGACTTGTGGTGGTGATGGTGAGCTTACTCCTCAAGGGTGCGGTAGGTGAAGACGCGTTCCTCATGCAGCTGGTTGAAGCGGCTGACCAGGGCTGTCACCTCTTCCCCCTCCCCCTCCTGGCGTACCTCAGGCTGGTCTGAAGGCAAGGGAGGCGTTAGGTTAGGATTTGTGTGTGTTTGTGTGTGTGTGTGTGTGTGTGTGTGTGTGTGTGTGTGTGTATGGCTTGAAGGGAAGGGTGAGAGGGAGAGGAAGCAGTTAGATAGAATGGATAGCTGTACGTAGGTGCGGACGTTCATCTCCCGTCACATTGGCCTTTGATCATGTGGTGGAAATTAATCTGTTACCCCAGAACACAGCCTCACTAGTGTAATGATTAGCACGTCTGGCTACCAATCCACTGGACTTGGATGTCACGGTGTTCCTGTGTCCTGGGGTAACAGATTACTTTCCACCACAGACTCAAAGGCCGATGTGAAGGGATATGAACACTCGCACCTACGCACACCTACAGCGTGTGAACACATTTTACCAGAGACACAGGGCCACCGTGACATCCGAGTTTCCACAATTTACCTTCCCCAGGTTTCACTAGCTACCCATTTATCCACCAACCCGTTTGGGAGGATGAACAGCTGGGTGAACTGTGTGCCGACTGCCCTCGTCTGGGATCAAACTCAAACTAATTCATCACTCCTCACATATAATGGTCCTAGACTTTTAAACTGTCTCCCAAGTGACCTTGAGAACCTCTCCAACATCAGCATTGACTCCTTCAAGAGGAGGCTGGATAGGTGGTTAAGTGGCCTGCCTGACCACCCACCAATCCCAGGATACCCCACCAGTCACCACAACACACTACCTGAAGTCTGCCAGCTATGGGAAGGTGTTGAAAAAGAGCGATTGCCTGGAACAAGTGGAGGCCCACCTCAGCTTTGTCATTACCAGACAGAATCCACCAAAGTAAGTAACCAAAGTAAGCCAGCGGATTGGTAGTCAGATGTGTTAACCATTACACTACTGTGTCATGTGTGTTGAAGGCAGACAGGATGCAAAGTACATATCACCTTTCATTTTATTACACTTATTTCACTTCATTTCCCTATATTACACTTATTTAACTTTATTACATTTTATTTCACTATTTCATTATATTTCAATTCATTCAACTATATTACACTTTATTCCAAGTATTTAAGACTTACCTTTCATAAATAGCCACGTTCGTCCCCTCTCCACCTTCAAGCTGAGGCCAACAGCTGCCTTCTACTACCGCTACCTGTTAAAGAAAGGAAGGTACTGTCACACAAGATATCTATGTTCTGTACTCTGCACTGACTCTAACAATCCTATATCCATTTTATACTACGGGGAACGAAATTGTACTGCATAGTCGAGGTGAGGTCTGACTAACACCAAATACAACTTCAGAATAACCTCACCACTTATAATTTTAACACTCCTAACAATGAATCCTACAACCTGATTTCTAGCCTCAATACATTGTTTTCTGGGACCGAGGTCTGAGCTACCCTGTACTCCCAAACAGGAGGAAGAGGAGATAAGCAGGAGTAAGAGGAGGAGAAAAACACGAAGAGGAGGAGGAGGAGGAAAAACAGGATAACGAAGAAGAGAAAGAGGAGGAAGAGGGCCTCACCAAAGCCTCCCACCACCACCAGGACACGCCCCCCTTCACCCTCCACCTCCCCCCAACGCCCACCTTTAAAAAAAAAAGGGGTAAACTTGCAATAAATGACGATGATTATGAAGAAGTTGAATATTAAGTCGATTTGAATGACTTTTCTTCCTCTTCCTCCTCCTCTTTCTCTTCTTCTTGTGACCTGTGATGATGCTTGTGTGTATTCGGTCTGCTGGTGGTATTTATATTATTTTATTCTTCTTTGTTATTATATATTTATCGAAATTATAGTAAGAAAAAACAGAATATAAGTTAAATATGTATAATACTTAACAGCTTATATATCTTGATCTCAATGTCACAGGTGCCTTGAATTTTTTTTCTTTTTTTTTCTTTTTCAAGTCGGGGATTAGTATTTGCAGCTCCTGTGAGGGGGACAAATAAAGAAGAAAAAAAAAAGGAAAGCACACAGGTAAAATATAAAAATGCCTACTTTAATTACACGCCTATAGCTTCTCCACAAACTCTTTCACCGCGTCGATCATCCTTGCACATTATCCCTCTCACCTCTTCTGCACACTTCACATCATCCCTCTCTCACCTCTCCCTCTTTCCTCCCTTCGCATACCTCACATCACCCTTTCCCCATTCGTCCTGTAGACATCATCTCCCCTTCTTCTTCCCCTACTGCACACCTTACGTCTTCTCCCCTCATCTCACCTTCTCTTCACCTTCCCTTCCTCTCCTCGCACACCTCACCTCCAATTCCCTTTCCCCATCCACAAACACCTTACGTCTCATAAGAACATAAGAATTGAGGAGACTGCAAGAGGCCAGTTGATGACCTACACGAGGCAGTTCCTTATCTCCAATATTTATCCATCCCACCTGTCATCCCTATCCATATTCTGATCCAACCGTCTTTTAAAGCTACCTATTGACTCACCACTTATTACGTGTCTACCCAGCCTATTCCAATCATTCACCACTCTGTTAGTGAACCAATATCTACCTATGTCTGTCCTGAATCTAAGTGTGTGTGTGTGTGTGTGTGTGTGTGTGTGTGTGTGTGTTGTGTGTGTGTGCACCGTACTTATTTACATATCCCTCCTAAGTCCTCACCATCATCATAATGATGAATAATCAATACACTAATAACAACAATGAATATGAGGTGATGGTAAGGGTACGTGTGGTATCAGAATTACATGGTACAGCGATCACGAGTCTAGCGTGTGATCCTCCAGACCATGGTGAGTGACACACAGACACATGATGTAGCAGTACTGGTGTCAGAAATCAAAACAACACTCAGCAACACAATAAGAACACAACATATGCAAGGATCCTAGGGTCCATTGCTGTTTGTGTTCCCTTCTATTCCCGTGAAAGACTAAACTTTCAGGGACTACGACTGGCGATGTTAGGGACGATGCCAAATGTATCACTAAACCAGACTAAACACCACACACACTCGCTAATACTATATGCCATCCTACTATAATTCTATACTAATACTATGTATACTATAATACTATATAAAGTATATAGTATTAACGAGTGTGCATGGCACCTGGTCCGGCCCAGTAATAGATGTGGCACGGCAGCTAATATATCATCTTGTCTAGCCAGAAAATTACTCGTGTTGAGCACCGCGAAAACTCAACACCTCCGAATCTCATGAACATTTTTACAATGATGCTTTTGGTCATGCTGAACACGAATCTGAACTTATTTTCAATATAACTATAATATAAAATATTTAAAAAAATATTAAAAAAAGAGATACAGGAAATACTTTCATTATCCCCGTTACCATCACCTCATATTCATTATTATTATAACTATTGTAGTATTTATTCATCATTATGGTGATGGTGGTGATGGTGATGGTAGTGGTGGTGGTGAGGGAACTTCTTACAACAAATTAATAGATAAAGATAATAATAATGGTTTATATTTTTTTTCTGTGACAAATGTGATTATTATTATTATTATTATTATTATTATTATTATTATTATTATTATTTTTATTACTATTATTGTGTGTGTGTGTGTGTGTGTATGTGTGTGAACACACGTCACATCACCTCTTCCTCTCCACGATCCCCTTCCCTAACCCTTTCCCCTCCACACACACACCACGTCACCTCACCTCCATCCTCAACTACCCCCCCCAACACACACACACACACACACTTTCACACACACGCACACACACGCTCCCTCCCTCCCTCGGCTTCATCATCAGTCTGGTTGAGAGAGTGCGAGCGAGAGGTCACACAAGGCACCATGGCTGAGAAAGAGGCACCAGCAGACGCTATTAGTAATAGTGATTCAACATTACATATGAGTGAAGCTGCCATCTCGAAACCGGTCAGCAGTGCAGAGAAGGTAATATATTTAACTTTTTATAGGGGAATATAGACAGGAAATGGTGAACTAAGGAAGGAAATAAGGGTAGTCTAGCCTGTATGTCTCTCTCTCTCCCTGTCGCTTTCTCGCTGTCTCGCTTTCGCTTCAGCTCAAAGTATGTGATGGTGTGTGTGTATGTGGTTATGGTGTGTGTGCATGTGTGTGTGTGCGTGTGTGTGTGTTCTGTCATGTGTGGGGGGCGAGGGGAGGGTGTGTAAAGGGTGATTTAAATGGTTAAGGAAGGATGTGTGTTTGTTTACAAGAGTCAGCTGATGCTATGCTGCTCTCCCGCACGTCATCTCACGTCCTCTCTCTCTCTCTCTCTCTCTCTCTCTCTCTCTCTCTCTCTCTCTCTCTCTCTCTCTCTCTCTCTCTCTCTCTCTTCTGATCAAGGAGCTCTATTTATGAAGTCTACCTGTCTAATATGTATGGGTGTGTGTGTGTGTAACCTAAAGTAACCATACCTTACCTTACCTTACCTTACCTTACCTTACCTTACCTTACCTTACCTTACCTTACCTTACCTTACCTAACCTAACCTAACCTAACATTACCTTACCTTACCTTACCTTACCTTACCTTACCTTACCTTACCTTACCTAACGTAGAGTAATTTAAAAAAATGTGTAAGGCAACTGTGATATTATAGATGACGGTGATGAGAGAGGGTAGAATTAATGTTATTTGTGATTGTAGTGATGAAGTAATTGAAATAGTATAATTATATATCAGATTATGTATTAGTAATGGTGGTGGTGGTGGTGGTGGTGGTAGGATAATATTGATAAAAAAATCTTATAGGCTGTTTAAACCCAGTAACAAGACAAATGGTTCTCAACACATAATAAAAAAAAAAAGACATGGAAGAGCAGATAAAAATAGCTAATGAAAAAAAGAAAAATAATAAGACCAATTCACAACACATAATATAAAAAAAAACATATGCAAGATTAGATTGCAGTAATTAAATAAAAAAGATGTTAATAAAACTGAATAATAATAATAATAATAATGAAAAAGGGAGAATGTTTGAACTAGTACCGAGAAGATACATTAATATTCGCAAGGTTAGGTTGTTGAGACACACACCTTACATCTCCTCATTCCTTAAATTTTATTCTCTACATATATATTCAACTCATGACAAACTCCATAATTAATTCATAACCCGCTGTATTTTATTGATGTATTTTATGTATTATATGTATTTTTACACATGTATATATATATGGGACTTGGGCAAAGGCTACAAAATGACGTAAGAATAATTTGAGCGAAAAAATTGTGAATTGTATGTGTGGTTGGATTGTATGTGTGTGTGTGTGTGTGTGTGTGTGTGTGTGTAAATAGAATACATTTATTGGCTCAGACTTTATAAGAATTAGTAAAACATAAACGTATTCTCTTCATATATATAAAAAATGGTCCGTATGTTGATGTAACTGTCGAAACGTATAACGAATTGTATTTTTTGTTATAGAAATAGATGAAATTTTTTTTTGCTATATCTCTCTATCTATCTCTCGCTCTATCTATCTCTCGCTCTATTTATCTCTCACCTTAATGTAAAAAATAGTGTCTCGGCCTGTCACTCGGCAAGGCTCGAGTTTCTGCCTCGCTCAAGGTGCAAAGTTTTCCCTTATGACCAAGCAATTACTGTGTGTGTGTGTGTGTGTGTGTGTGTGTGTGTGTATGTATGTATGTATGTATGTATGTATGTATGTATGTATGGCTGTATGTATGTAAAAGGTCACATACAGCCTTACCCATAGATCAGGCTATAATGAGGGGCAAACTTTCTCCTAGAGGGTAATGGTTGGTGATCACAAGTCCAGCACGTGATCCTCAAGGCTGTGGTGGTGAATGACACACACACACACACACACACACACACACACACACACACACACACACACACACACACACACACACACACACACACACACATCTGTCATTCATTGCACATATATACACCTCACGTCCTGTGCTCAATACTCCTTTGAATGTCAACAAATCTAGTTCATTGGCAAGTAGTATGTGTAACCTTTCTCCTTCTACCACATCTCTTACACTCTCTCTCTCTCTCTCTCTCTCTCTCTCTCTCTCTCTCTCTCTCTCTCTCTCTCTCTCTCTCTCTCTCTCTCTCTCTCTCTCTCTCTCTCTCTCTCTCAAGACCTTGGAACACTTTTGATTGGGTATTGGGTAGTGTTGTGAGGTAATTTGTGTGTTTCTGTTACTTATTTATGGGGCAAGGACTTCTTCTACTTATTCTCCTCCTTTTATTTATTTTTTATTTCTTGTTCTTGTTTTTGGTCTTATTCTTGTTTTTTTTTGTTTTCTTCATTTTATCTTCTATCTTATTTTTTTCATTATTATTTATTACAGTTTACCTTGAAGTACTTATTCGGATTTTTTTTTTTTCCCTTCTGATTTTCCTCTTTATCATTAATTATTATTTTTTGACATTGATAACTTTCACCATCACCATCAACATTATTATTATTATCTTTATCATCATCCTTAGTACATATCTTTCTTCATACAATTAATTAAATAGATTAAGTATAATTAATAATATATCAAGTGTCGCTAATTTGTATTATTATTATTATTATTATTATTATTATTGTTGTTACGAAATGACGCCGTTTTCACCCAAGGAAAATAAGCAAGAAATAAAGATAGATAAATAGACTTAAAAATAAATAGACTTAAAAATAAATAGACTTAAAAATAAATAAACTTAAAAATAAATAAACTTAAAAATAAATAGACTTAAAAATAAATAGACTTAAAAATAAATAGACTTAAAAATAAATAAGACTTAAAAATAAATAAACATAAAAATAAATAAACATAAAAATAAATAAACTTAAAAATAAATAAACTTAAAAATAAATAGACTTAAAAATAAATGAACTTAAAAATAAATAGACTTAAAAATAAATAGACTTAAAAATAAATAAACTTAAAAATAAACTTAAAAACAAATAAACTTAAAAATCGACACATAACTGAATTTACACGAGACTTAACATAACACACATATATAATGATAATAATCCAGATATTAACATTGCAAAGATAAGATGGCAGGGAACACAAGAGTGATAAGGATATAGACAGACAAATCATTTATATATATATATATATATTTTTGCTATATGCTATTGGAGAACCGGCCGGCCAAGGGGAATGAAAAATTATATAAAAAAAATAATCCCACTTAATTGCCGGTTCCCTAAAGAAAATATAATAATTTAAAAAAAGGGATATTTCTATGCAAGTTAGGTTAAGTTAGGCAAGGTTAGATTAGGAATATTTCAATGCAAGTTAAGTTAAGTTAGGGAAAGCTAGATTAGGAATGTTACAATGCAAGTTAGATTAAGTTAGGCAAGGTTAGATTAGGAATGTTTCAATGCAAGTTAAGTTAAATTAGGGTAGGTAAGGGATGTCTCAATGTAAGTTAGGTTAGATTACGTTAGATTAGGTATGTTTGAATGGAAGTACAAGGAGACTATTGATAAGATAAAAGATGTTAGGAGTTGTATATATGTGTGTGTGTGTGTGTGTGTGTGTGTGTGTGTATATATCAGGTAGTGTTAGGTGATAAGGTTTATAAGGTGTGTAGATAGAAGAGACGCGATGATTGGTCGGCTTAAGATACTGATAGAAGGAAAGTGTTAGACGTGGAGAGAGAGAGAGAGAGAGAGAGAGAGAGAGAGAGAGAGAGAGAGAGAGAGAGAGAGAGAGAGAGAGAGAGAGAGAGAGAGAGAGAGAGAGAGAGAGAGAGTGTTATTCAAGGATAGATAAAGGGAGGGCAGGAGAAAGGTAGGTAGGTAGGTAGCTCAGGTGAGAGAGAGAGGAATGAGGGCATAAGGGGAGGGGGGAGGGAGGTGTGGTAATGCATGACGAATAACAAGAAGATGCACACACATATACACACACACACACACACACACACACACACACACACACACACACACACACACACACACACACACACACCTTACCTATGTTCTCTGATGTGACTCGACGTAACATTTTTTCGTCCTAATTCACCCACACGAACAAGCTGAAATATAGATGAAAAAAAATACATAAGCGAAATGAAATGAATCTATGTATTTATAAAGTCTATGTATCTAAGTCTTAATTAACTCTATGTATAACCTTTATTTTCCATCCTGACTTTATTTATATACTACTTATTGTTACTAAGATAAGGAAATATAGATTAAATACATAAATAAACTAAATTAATCTTAGTACATTTTGTCTATCTATTTATATATTTAGCCAAGATAAGGAAATATAGATTAAATATAGAAATTAAATAAATCTATCTATATATATACACTTAACTTATTAATGTATAGACACGACAAGGAAGGAAATTAGTGTTGAAACAGACTTTATTTTTCTCTCTCTCCTTTCCTCCCTCTCTCTCTACCCTGTTGTTTAGGAGGAGAGAATATATATATACAAGAGGCTTCCTAGACCTCTCACTCCATCTTATTCAGTCGCCTCGTATGAGTTGTGATATTTTTATAATCCTACAACTGTGTGCTTGTTTGATAAGAATATAAGGAAGCTATGAGTGGTAGTTCCTGTTACTCCAATACTCCCTTATTACCTACACCCACCTCTCATCCCCATCCATAAAGCTGTCTAGTCCTGTTACTCCAATACTCCCTTATTACCTACACTCACCTCTCATCCCTATCCATAAAGTTGTCTAGTCCTGTTACTCCAATACTCCCTTATTACCTACACCCACCTCTCATCCCCATCCATAAAGCTGTCTAGTCCTGTTACTCCAATACTCCCTTATTACCTACATCCACCTCTCATCCCTATCCATAAAGTTGTCTAGTCCTGTTACTCCAATACTCCCTTATTACCTACACCCACCTCTCATCCCCATCCATAAAGCTGTCTAGTCCTGTTACTCCAATACTCCCTTATTACCTACACCCACCTCTCATCCCCATCCATAAAGCTGTCTAGTCCTGTTACTCCAATACTCCCTTATTACCTACACTCACCTCTCATCCCCATCCATAAAGTTGTCTAGTCCTGTTACTCCAATACTCCCTTATTACCTACATCCACCTCTCATCCCCATCCATAAAGCTGTCTAGTCCTGTTACTCCAATACTCCCTTATTACCTACATCCACCTCTCATCCCCATCCATAAAGCTGTCTAGTCCTGTTACTCCAATACTCCCTTATTACCTACATCCACCTCTCATCCCCATCCATAAAGCTGTCTAGTCCTGTTACTCCAATACTCCCTTATTACCTACATCCACCTCTCATCCCCATCCATAAAGCTGTCTAGTCCTGTTACTCCAATACTCCCTTATTACCTACATCCACCTCTCATCCCCATCCATAAAGCTGTCTAGTCCTGTTACTCCAATACTCCCTTATTACCTACATCCACCTCTCATCCCCATCCATAAAGCTGTCTAGTCCTGTTACTCCAATACTCCCTTATTACCTACACCCACCTCTCATCCCCATCCATAAAGCTGTCTAGTCCTGTTACTCCAATACTCCCTTATTACCTACATCCACCTCTCATCCACATCCATAAAGCTGTCTAATTTTCTTTTAAAACTCCCTATTGTCTGTGCACTAACCTATTTGTAAACTAATCTAGGCCTATTTCTTTTATAAATGTACATTGTTTCAGTCTGATTTGTACATAAGGAAGCTATGAAATGTATAAATGATTGAATGTGAAAGTGTTGAATATGTAGGTTTGTATCACATGTTAAATTGTGTTCAGGATGAGAATAGGTAACAAGGGAAGGAATAGGTTGTGGTGAGGACAAGACTAGGTAATAAGGAAAGATTAGATTGTGTTCAGGATGAGAATAAGTGATGAGAAAGGATTAGATTCCATTGAAGAGTAGAATAAGTAATAAGGGAAGGATTAGATTGTGTTTAGGACAAGAATAGGTAATAAGGAAAAAAATAGGAAGTTTCTCTATCACTTTCACTTCCCGCTTAACAGTACCT
>JAXIVD010006248.1:0-5000 GCA_036785275.1 Cancer borealis
GCCGTGGCACCACCATCACTAAGCCATGAAAGGTAAGCGGATTATTACCTGACCATCTCTCGCTATGTGACTGCCGCCTCCAACTGCACGGCCACGCAGCGAGGACCTGACTAACACACTTGGGCTGCGGTGTGGTGGAATGCAGCGCTGGTGAATTGATTAGCTGCTTGTTATATGGTAATAGAAAACGAGGTAAAATGATTATATTATATTAATGGAGATTATCTACTATACAGTGTGTGGTGTTCCATAAAGGTAAGTAAAAGTGAGCGTTATATATTGTTGAGGAAATTAATATACTACGTTTTGTGCAGACCTTGATATTTTTTCCATTACACTTTTCGTCTCATGTTTGTTATTTTATTTTGATCTTGATTTCTGCTTCCTTTTATTCATTGTTCTTGTTTTTCTTCTTCTTGTTCTTCTTAATATTATTTTAGATTTGCAAGTCCTGAATTATTGGGTTGCGTGTAGACCGGCGCAAACTATAAATGGTAACACTGCAAGCATCTCGTGGCTTAAAAGGCATTACTTCGAATTTTTTTCTGCGTTACTTACAATTATTTTCTTTTGAGAAGCAAACTCATTTTTACCACAATATGATGAGTTTTCTATCCCTTCAGTTATTTTCTAGTTTATTATAATTCTTCAATGTATATGTTCCATTGTTATTACGATGACTAAATGCTAAACAAAAGTGTCTATATAAGCCGTGTATGAAATATTAGTATAAGTTAATCCCAAATTCTGAACGCAAAAACAGTATAATAATTTTGTGTATAAGCTCTGTCGTCACCCCTCCACACAGCGGCCATCGAACACATGCATTGTTAGCCTGAAATAACGTGTGTCTAGTGGGGGAGGGAAAGTGGTTGGGGAAAGTGAGAGACATGAGCTTATCCAATAAATTATTCTAAAAAGTCTGACGGATGTTTTTCCTTTCCTCATGATAGAAACGAAGGCCTCTAATCTGCGGCGAGTCTTGTTTATGTCGATACTGCTTTTACGATTTTGGTTCATACTTTCTTAATAAATAGTCAACATTGGGTGGTTAATTAGCTCTCTGTCCTTGTCTCTCTCTCTCTCTCTCTCTCTCTCTCTCTCTCTCTCTCTCTCTCTCTCTCTCTCTCTCTCTCTCTCTCTCTCTCACACACACACACACACAAATGTAATAAAAGGATTATACTTTTATCAATACTAAGATCTTTCATGTGTGGAATTACTTCTTTTATCCCTCAAATAAGCCAAGAACTAAAATATTACTGGAATCTTCTAATCCCTGTTTTGTATACGTAGCAAAACTTTAATTAAGTGGACGGATCTAGCCGATATCAATCATACTTGAGTGATAACAGTAATTCACAACGACGGCACATACACACCTGCCTTCAGTCACGTCAAGGCTACACACATCCTGGCAGGGGCGACCTTGTAGGGTTAGGGTAGGAATCGAGTATTAACATGGAGGTGAAGAGTACGGTATGTTGGGGAGGCTAGGGTATAAGAGTGAGGGTGGAGACTGAGGGTGGAGGGTGAAGGTGGAGGATGAGGGTGGAGGGTGAGGGTGGAGGGTAAGGGTGGAGGGTAAGGGTGGGCTACAGAGCGGGGTGATGATAGTAGTACACGGGGAGTAAGGTGCTAAAGGAAGATCCATTACAAAGAAGGAATGAGGGTGAGATGTAGTGATGGGAAGGTTTACAAGGAGTGGAGGTAACGGTATGAGGACTGGTAACGTAATTAAGTCCTGATTTATGACTGTTTTTTTCTATCTATAAGAAAAAAAAGTCGTAAACGGGATTATTTCTATCTCTTAACTATGGAATTCAATTATTACACATTTTCTTAGGCTGGTGTTGAGAATGGCACTTTTCTCTATAATTTATAAAATAAGATACGTTGCTGAGAATGTTTGTTTTGTCTGTCTGGTTAGGAGTTACAACGACTTAAAGCATAAATATAAAAGGACAAAACATCGAATATTTGAAGAAAAGATGAAGGTGGCGTAAGAGGTACTACGTTCCAGGTGATGATTAAACTTTCAATAATAAAACACACACACACACAACACCACTGGGGGAGGAGAGGTGTTAGGTTGGTTGTGTATCGTGTCCCAATCTAGAGGACACACGGGTTATCTAGAGCCTGTAGGAGTATCTGAACGTGGGCGATGCAACTGTTAGAGAAAATGTTATCACCCATTGCGCGGACAAACAGCATCCCCAACGAACCCTTTGCCTGCCTTACCAACAAGGAGAGAACCAGTAAAAGGACGATAAAAAAAACAAATACAAAAAAAAGAGAAGCATGAACTACCAACATTTTTTTCCTTCTTCCCAGCACGTCCCTGAAGGTGGCGTCAGTTGACACCCGACATCTGAGCAGCTTTAACGGTCAACCCGAGAAGTCTTTTGGGTGCCATTAGTCTCTTTCCAGCGGTCACAAATACCCTCTGAGAAAACCGCCACACACACACACACACACACACACACACACACACGATGATCAACCTCAAACTTATCACAAAAATCATACATCCATATTACATACCCGTCTTTCACATAGACTTGCAGTAAATTCATAAAACAAACAATAGATTAAGTAATTCCTTCATATATTCCTTTTTTTTTATTTCGTCATCCGTTAAACATCCATTAGCCATCTCACCCATGTACTCAACCTCCTCTTTCACCCACCAACTCATCCCTCCACTGAAGTCACGTTACACACCTATATACACGCCTCCCATCACCAGGCAGGACGTCGACCCTCATCAGTCACACAATCACCCCAAACCAGTTCTTCACACAGAGAATGTAAGCGGATGGCGTCTATCTACAAATACACGCCTCACATTCCTTGGACTAATTAAGAAAAGTTCCCCACCATTCCAGGCCCACACACACCAAAGGGCCTTTCATACATAATCAGTGAGTCGAACAGCACCCATTCCACGCCGCTACCCGTTACCACCATCACCGCCTCTCCTCCTTCACCACATCACCTTTCTCTGTATAGTTATCAATGCCGTTGTGAGAGAGAGAGAGAGAGAGAGAGAGAGAGAGAGAGAGAGAGAGAGAGAGAGAGAGAGAGAGAGAGAGAGAGACTTCAACCAGCACGTAAGGCATGGGAAGAGTGTGTTGACAGAGGGCCAAGTTTCCTACCATAACCCCATCTCACATCGGCCAGAGAGTGAGAAGAAAGAGAAGCGTTGACACCGTATACTCTACCTGCTCGTCTTAAGAGGGTGCATTGTGTGACTCTCAAAGGAGGATGAATGCACGAAAGGAGAGATGGGAAAGGAGGGATAGTGAGGAGAGTACAAAGGAGGAAGGAAGGAAAAGGGGAAGGGAGCACAATAGTGAACTAAGAAAAAGAGGGCACGTGGAGAGAAAGTAGAAGGAATCACTACATAAATTATAATAAACTACGTCAGGGACACAACGCTCTGTTCCCCAATACCGCCACTCACCTACCCAGTCATATTGCTGTTCTCTCTCTCTCTCTCTCTCTCTCTCTCTCTCTCTCTCTCTCTCTCTCTCTCTCTCTCTCTCTCTCTCTCTCTGACGCCATTTAAGTGTTGCTAACTAACATTTATAAGCAGAGAGAAAAAGAAAAGAAAAAAGAGAGAGCAAGTGTAAATACTTGTAAAAATTCAAGAAACCGGGTTTAATCCCTGATACACAACATGGCGGTGTGGTAATTGGATAGACTTTAACAAAATCAAATAGAAGCAAAGGTAGTTAACAAATTAATTGAATACTTAACCTTGGCGTACATTCATCATAACAACATAATGCGGTAGAGAGGAAACAATACTATGATTAATTTTCTTTCCTGTTCTCCAATTATGTTAACTCTCACTGCGACTTCAACCATTCTGCTGGTATATTCACACAGCATTGTACATTTTCCGCATGTCCTCTCCTCTGTGTAGATATAATACAGCTGTGTATGAGATATACACCTTGATGTATGCTCACACGCGATGTGCCGGGTGTGTGATGCCTGCTAACGATCTGTTCAAGTGTGCGTGCTAGTTAAGTGTGCAGTACTTGAACGTTGGGGGCTTGTCTAGTATTTTCTCTCAATTATCTCCTTCAAAACACTTGCCTACCACTTCTTGGAATAGTGAATAAGTTTATTTATTTATACATACATGGTCTCGTCCGTCCCGATAACTAGCCTCTCCCCCCAAACAGGAAAGTATCAGCTAATGTTGCATCACTTGTCCTCGTTTAGTATACATTCCTCTCATTTATTTTAACGTAGTACCTCATTCATCTCACAGCTTTCATATTTCCTTAACATCAAGGTTCGTGTACGTCTATATTTTTTTCTACCTGATACGAAACTAAACTGATAAACGAAATATCTACAAACGAGTATAGTGTTACCCACGGTACAATAGCGAGGGTGGGCAGCACCTGGATGCTTGTATATTCGAGGACATTGTATGCAGTTCTAAAGATAAACATGCAATTTATATATACGAGGAAAATGTGGAGGTGATGTTAACTACGTGTGTGTGTGTGTGTGTGTGTGTGTGTGTGACGAGGAACAACACTCACCCTTCTCCCCACGGCTCCTCCCCGAGTCGTGGCCGCTCGCAGAGACCTTGTTGCCCATGTCGCTATTTTATCAAGTCCTGTCCTCGGCTATTTAAATCCCTCGTCCTCGGTTCTCGACACCCACGGCGAGGCACACATTCTCCACCCTCCCACAACAACACGAGTTCACTGGAGCACAGGAATTCACTTTCAGAAACACCGTAGAATAACTACAATCACACACTAGAATAAATTCACGTGATGCAACTCGTGGATAGCAGCGCAGCACACCCTCCCTCCCCAACGTCTGTACTACCACTGTCCGTCCTAGACTTTCAATGGGCGAGGGCGTCAGCACACTAGCGCGTCCCAGTATGAGATGCCAAGTCACACTACAAATTAACCTCGGTCCTATTACCAACATCAACTACAATTCCTTATTATACCTCCTTA
>JAXIVD010006248.1:7500-24884 GCA_036785275.1 Cancer borealis
CACACACACACACACACACACACACACACACACACACACACACACACACACACACACACACACACACACACACACACACACACACACACACACACACACACACACACACACACACACACACACACACACACACACACACACACACACACACACACACACACACACACACACACACACACACACACACACACACACACACACACACACACACACACACACACACACACACACACACACACACACACACACACACACACACACACACACACACACACACACACACACACACACACACACACACACACACACACACACACACACACACACACACACACACACACACACACACACACACACACACACACACACACACACACACACACACACACACACACACACACACACACACACACACACACACACACACACACACACACACACACACACACACACACACACACACACACACACACACACACACACACACACACACACACACACACACACACACACACACACACACACACACACACACACACACACACACACACACACACACACACACACACACACACACACACACACACACACACACACACACACACACACACACACACACACACACACACACACACACACACACACACACACACACACACACACACACACACACACACACACACACACACACACACACACACACACACACACACACACACACACACACACACACACACACACACACACACACACACACACACACACACACACACACACACACACACACACACACACACACACACACACACACACACACACACACACACACACACACACACACACACACACACACACACACACACACACACACACACACACACACATTTATTTCTTATATAAATATGTAGATAACAAGCGAAAGTATTTCAAGACGCTTCTACATGAATGCATTATCTGTATTTGCTTTTCCCTTCACACGAGACTATCATACTATATCCTATACTTTTTTCTTAATCCCATATTTCTTATATTCAATTTATATTTTTTCAATCTTCAAGTAACTTTTCAGCCTCAGCCATAGCCATGATTGAGGTCTCAGTCACATCCACTATTAATTCCATTTATCGTTCAAGAAATTGTTAGATATATACGAGTTTCCCACTACTAGGATTGAGATTTTCTCACAATCGTTTTCTTTCCAGGTTTGAGGGAGTCCTATGACGTTTGAGTCCTGAGTGCTTATTACTCCTTACATATGAATCGCTTTTTAAAACAAGTACATACTCAAAGGTTGCACACAAAATGAAACGACAAAAATTCATAACATCTGTATCTGGATGGCTGTGGAAAGTTATTCAGATATTGCAACCCATTTATATTATTTTCTACGTATTCAAAATAAAGTCGTATTGATCGTAATCGAGTAAATTTAGAACACATCCCTGCATAAAAAGGTCTTGATCCTGATATCCATACAATAAAATAGACAAATCGCTTATGTAGTTTTCCTTATTCATCTCTTATCATCTTATCTCATTCCTGGAACCAAGTATTTCGTTGGGACCGCTGTAATCAGGTGGTGGAATATAACATAAGCAGGTGGTGGCTTCTGATAAATGATAACGTACTTAATGACGCCATCACATAAGTCCTATTTCATATAAACCTTGGATTTCGTAATGATAGGTTCATCCACTAAGATACAGTAACAGTTATCACCTACGATATGAAGTTCACCACGCTGCACTGACGCGCACGCAACGCACGCAATAGCACGTTCCAAGTTTTTATGCCCATAGTCATGCGCGGCCGCACGCGCGCGCGCACACACACACACACACACACACACACACACACACACACACACACACACACACACACACACACACACACACACACACACACACACACGCACACGCACAAACACACACAGCTTCATCCCTTCAGATAAACACTTACCATCGATGACTCCTTCACTCTTCTCAAGTAATTTTGAGACTTTGAAATGTTATATACTTGCCTAGTTTTTATGATGGGAGATCTGTCATGATGTATCTAATCGCCTGTTTATGGAATGATAACCTACGTTTGCAGTAATCACATTTGGAAATATTTGCGTGTTCAGGTGTTCCAATTAATTCTTCTTCTATGCAACTGGCCTTCTCCCAAACAAATGGGGTGGCACACAAGAGAGCAGAATGCATGACTGCACTGAAACTTTCACAAATCCAGATTTTTTTTACACAACTTAAAAAATTCGACTACAATTCGCTTATTGTCTTCTCTTTTTTTTGTGTTGATTCCTTTGCTCTGCTGTCTAATAAAAAATCTAAAACCTTTTCACGGGAATGTTTTTACCTGTAATCCATTATTGATTGAAGGCGGGTGTCACCTGGCGATGAGGTCTTGGCAGAGTTTCCAGCGGTTCGACACTCCCTCCGCTGCAGGCAAACAAGCACTTGAAAAGTAATAAACCAATCCAGAGTAGCCGCCCTGCGGCCCAACCTACTCTCTGGTTCTCACAGAGGCAAGCAAGCTACACAAATGCTAAAAAAGTGTTGAGTAAAATATCTGGTACTATTGCATTTTATTGTTCTGATACAAATCATTATCTACAAGTGGTACGATGTGGCATGTCTTATTTAATAATTATTATGGTAGTATTATTTATAACCATAATGGCAATAATGATCGTAATAACTTGCACTCCAGAATAACCACACGAATGGAAAAAGACGTCCCTAGTGCTATCAGGCCCGTGCCAGCGCTGGGGCGCCGCGGGCGATATGTTGACGCGTGCTGCCGCCGCCCCGCCGGGTGGGGACTCGGGGCGGCGGGCGGCTCTCCCCGCCGGGCGGCAGGCACTAGCAGGAGTCTAGCCGGACACTTCCTAGACAGCAATTCATGGAAAGTAACTATAAAGTTTGGATCGTAAACATGGTAAACTGGCGAGTAACGCAGGGCAAACATATGGCGGAGGGACCTGGCAGACCGAACCGCACGTCCCGGTGAGGCCGGCCGCCGCCCGCGGGCAACGGCACGACCACTGGCAGTTGGTGGACAAGGCGCGGACCGGCCCGCCTGCCGCGCGGCTCCTGAGAGGCTGAGCCGCCGCCAGGCCCAGCCCACGCCCGGCCCTAGTCAGCAGAAATGCGCGGCTCCCGGCGCCCTTGTGCTTTCTACTCACGCTGTGTTGAAAGCACAAGTTTGGCTACACGCAGATACCTGCGTGAGGGGCGGCCCGGGACGACCCCACCTGATTCAGGCGGAGACCCAGGCCGCGGGCTGATAGTCAGCGCGGCCCTGGACGCTCCGTTGTCAGCACGGGTCCCCGGGGCGGCCCAGCCGGGGGGAGGCAGCCGGGGACGCTCCGGGTAGTCAGTCCTTTTGGAAAATATGAGCGCATAAAAAGTAGCTGTGCATGACAAGGAGCGTCCGGGGCGACAGGGTGTGATATGCATGATTCACAGTGGTGGTGAGACGGGTCAAACAAAACGGTTTTGATGGATGTTCGTATTCGGCTGGAATGTTATGCTTCATACTTCACCTGTAGGCAGTATTTGGGCTTCATTTAATGTTAAGCTTAAAATCTTCATAAAGACCTTTCCCTCAGAACTCGGGTGCAATGACAAAACTAAAAACTTCACAGGCAAAACAAACACGTCAGAGAAACACGCAAACTCGGGCAAGATTCAGAGCGACTTGCAGCGCAACAGCCACTGGTCAACAACGCACATACCTGTACAGTTAACAATTTCTTCTTTGTTGTTGTTGTTGTAAGCCACATAATCGGTGCCCTGAGATCTTTCAAGCTTCCACGTGAAGAGTTGTCAAGACTCAGGAGCATACAAAATATCAAAGTTACCCCGATCCACAGACCGCTGTCCCTCCCAAGAAAACCAAAGCTAACATCCTCTCAGCAGGTACCCGGGCGCCGTTCTCTCTTTCTCTCTGCCGCAGTCGCCGCCGCTACAAGGAAATAAGAGTACTGGTCACCCCACACGGTGGAGATCTGTTAAGACTGTCGGCGCTACACTGCTGCAGAGAATCGCTTCTTGGCGGGCGCCTCCTGCTCAGTCAGAAGCTAACCTCTTACAAATGCGTCTAGCGAGACTGACACTACCGTTACAAGTATAGTGGAAATGCCTTTGAGGAACTTTCTTAAAGCTACTGCTACGAGCCTAGTCTGGTTCACAAGCGGGTATGTACAGCGTCTTGGAACTGGCTATCTGGGCAGGTAGCGTCCGTTTGGTCAACTGGACTATTTATATATTATGTAGATCGGGGGACACAATTTTGATTCTTTTGATTTTGATAATTTTCCCGGGGGCACCACAATCTTCTTGACGCGTGGGGGGGAGAAAGAGAGGCGGAGTGACGTGAAGGGGAAATAAGAAGCAGAGGAGGAGGAGGAGGAGGAGGAGGAGGAGGAGGAGGAGGAGGAGGAGGAGGAGGAGGAGGAGGAGGAGGAGGAGGAGGAGGAGGAGGAGGAGGAGGAGGAGAAGAGTGAGGAGGAGGAGGAGGAGAGTGAGGAGGGGGAGGAGGGAAAGGAGAGTGAGGAGGAGGAGGAGGATGGGGAGGAGGAGGAAGAGGAAGAGAAGGAGGAAGAAGAAAGGAAATGCAAACAAAACGAACTAAAACTCGGCAACAAACTAAAGGAAGAAAAAAAAAAAAATACCGTAATACACATTTAAACTCATACTCGCGGTCTCGCTCGTGGCACACCGCTACTGCACAATGTTCGTCTACAGTGTTCCCTTCTCGGTATCGGCGGCAAGGTCACCGTCCACCAGCTACCGTGAGGCTGCGGCCGGCCTGGTGGTGGTGGTGGTGGTGTAGGCGGCACGACGCTGCACACGCGCTGCACATTCCTCTCTCAGTGACACGTATCGCCGTTAGGATATATTTCATTGGTTTACCTCGACGCCATCTGTTCTGAGGAGTGTTATTTGATTATTATTATTATTATTATTATTATTATTATTATTATTATTATTATTTATCCCCTCGCCGTGCTTCGATTGACGGCGAGGAATCGTTCATGGTTGCTTCCTATGACTATAGTTCTACATCAGCTTTGGAGGAAATGGATGAAGCAGAGGCTGGTGGAAGGTGAACCATACGAACCTTGGGGGATACGTGGTCGCGTTAACAAGGCACGAGGTGGTGGCTAGGAAGGCACAGTACGAACCGTGACCAGGACCTTCTAGCAGTGCCGCCACAAACATAATAACAAGGGAATCGATCGATCTACGAAGGTGTCGTATTTGGAGTGAATACTGATTGATCATTGTTATTAACTCACACACGTCAATCACTTACTAGGGTTCCCATGACGCCTTCACTTGGATGTGTCGCCCTCCGGCCCGGGTAGAGTGTGTGAGTGAACTAGCTGAGCTGCGACGCGCCCGCCACTGAAATGCGCCGGGTTCTTAAGGGGCGAGTCGAGCAGCTCATGAACTTCCGAAGCAGTCTCGTTTGAGGCTCTCAAGGCGCCTGTGTTTGAAAGATTTGATTTTATATTTTTTATTCGTGTATGTGTGTGTGTGTGTCTGTGTCTGTGTCTGTGTCTGTGTCTGTGTCTGTGTCTGTGTCTGTGTCTGTGTCTGTGTCTGTGTCTGTGTCTGTGTCTGTGTCTGTGTCTGTGTCTGTGTGTGTGTGTGTGTGTGTGTGTGTGTGTGTGTGTGTGTGTGTGTAGCATCAACTTGGCATAGTGGACTGAGCGACACTGCCTACTGATGAAGTGGACTGCACGAGGATGTCTCAGGTGGTTCACGTGTTGGTCACACACCAGGTGTTGAACCCGAAAATCAGTGAGTGTCTTGATGCGTGCGCAAGGGTGGAGGTGTGGTGGACTCGTGGCGGGGGACGCGTAGCCGCCCATTCCAGCGGCGCGCAGCCCCGAGCCTCGTCCCACCGCCATCGCAACGTCTGTCAATGATCTAATGAAGATGATGCTCAGTCGCTACCATGCGAGGTGTCGTGGCAACCATGTCCAGTACTCGACCACTGCGTCCTCGAAGGAGAGGTGGGTGGGGAGGGGAGGGGAGTGGGAGGCGCCGGGTGACAGACAACTGGCGGATGAGTGGGTATGTACACGGTCGTGGTGATGATAACAACGGGACGATGACCGGGCAAGGGCGAGGGCGTGGCGCGCTGGGAAAGGGAGACACTAAGCCTCTCTGCTCTAATTACTGTGTGAAATAAAGGACACAATATAAAATGAAAAAGATGCAGTTCAGTCACGAGTGTGCCTGGTGGTCCTGCATCTTCGCCGTGCCTGGCGGCGAGGCGATCCCAGACTATTTGACGAGACAAAACAAAAACAAACGACAACACAGGTAATAACACAGGTGCCACTATTATTATTAATCTTGACTATTTATTTTATTGAAATGTCAAAAAGATGAATTAAAACTGTGATGGAGAAACAAATTGTGGCTTACTAGTTCACGTTAGCAATAAACAACAAAGATGAAGCAGTCGCCTATAACGGCGAATTATGACAATAAGTAAACATTTGACGTGGCTGACGGGCCCCCTGACCCCCTCCCCACAATTCTAGGGTCTTCACTCCTAACCCCTGCTGACACCCGTCGAGCCCCGAGGTGCCACACTGCATGCCATACGGGGCTCTCTGAGGGGAGGGGCGGGCGAGGAGGGGGGGCATCGTGCACCATGACTGCCCTTCCTGTAACAACTGCCTATCTAGGAGTGTACAGCAGTGTGGTGGAGTCAGTATGGACTAAATCAACGGAAAGGCACAACTAGCAAGTCGGAAAAACTATCGCTTCCACATTATATTACTTAGTAGCGCAGCTTCACGCCTCTCATGTTGGTCTTAGTTTTGAGCCTCGTGGACTAGTAGCGACAATGCCATCGTAATTCTGTATTGTGTTACTAAAATGTTACTATTCTCTCTCTCTCTCTCTCTCTCTCTCTCTCTCTCTCTCTCTCTCTCTCTCTCTCTCTCTCTCTCTCTCTCTCTCTCTCTCTCTCTCTCTCTCTCTCTCTCTCTCTCGCTCTCTCAGGATCAGCGATAGTTTTGCCTTCTTTGTCATTAAAATAACGTGAAATAACCGCAACAATCTGCATGACGGGAGACAGCAGTTGTCCGCCCCCTCCCCGCTCTCTGCCACACGCATCTAACCACAAAGCTTAATTTAAGGATATTCCTATTTTTGACTTACACATGTACACTTAATTTTACGCTCGCCCGAGTGTGGCAGTGCGACCGGGTACCCCTCGGTCTCCGGCGCCACTCGTCCCTATGGAACTGCGCTTCATTGACGGGATAACAACAGTAACAAAAAATAGTGTAAAGCGGGTACCATAGGGAGCTGCAGTAAGGTCCTCGCCAGGCCTGAAGGGGGAGGGAGGGGCCAACGCTTCAGCTCAAGGGAAAGGGTCAAACAGTAATATTAATTGTATTATCATTAAGGTGCATTTACAGAGGTGGCAGTGCATAGATGTTATTGAAGAACTCTCTACAAAAATGAATTATTGCTTTCTTTGTAGGATCACCATGCATCTTAACCTTCACAAGAAACACAAGAGGCTAAATCGGTAACTTTTTCGATTTATAGTAGAGCAGGAAGGGAAAATACATTTTTTACTTAACTGACTACAAAACTAAGGGTACAGGAAGCAATATAACCCAGTCAATTAATCACCACACTACATATTACAAAATCATGACAGAAAAAAAGTATGGATTTGGTGTATAGATCTGGGAGATTTATCGAGACTCAGAAACATAAGAGATAACAGACATGCTACAGTTTTTAATAATTTTTTTAGATTTTCGTTTTTATATTTAGGCATGAGAACCCACCTACCCGACACCTACAGCTTAGGTACACCTTCAAGCTTGCCTAAGGGCGCGGCGCGGCGTCGGCTGCCGGGCGGGCATGGTGCTGGAGCGGGTTGACGGACAGCCATGACCGCAAGGGTGACCATGGTCCACGCCGTGACCCGCACAAGATTGAGCAGCGTAAACCAAGGTGTCGACTAGCAGCGGCGGCGGCGGCGGCGGCGGCGGCGGCGGCACTAGAGACGCTACGGCAGCGAGGCCTTAAGACTCATTGTTATGGAGTTGACCAATCATCATAAGTATTTTGTAGAACTTTCTAAAAAGAGTTCTTCAAAATTCGATAAAACTATCCTATTACTGTATACATGAATCGATATATACATATATACCTACATATATATGTATATAAACACACATATATACATGATTTCTACATAGAATAAAGTAAATATTTATAAAAACAAACAAAGGGATTCATAAATTTATAAATGGTTCACATATGCCACACCGAGGAGCGATTCGGAGCCTCAAAAATAGTGATGTTTACAAACGTGTGGGCAAGTGAAGCTCCGAGGCGCCAGACGTGGCCGCTCAGCTTCAGTAATCCTATGAAGCAAACAATGAAACGATTCTGTACACGAAGAGTCAGGAAAATATGATGAAACTGTGAATAAGGAAAGATTCTTAAAACTGACCATAAACGGTTTTAGTCTAAACTGGAAATGCTCTATAAAGTCCACCGGCCCAGCTAATGTAGCTGAGCGCGTTCCCTGATGGCCGAGGCTCGCCCTCCACCGCCCGGGGCCCAGCCGACCATAGGCGGCTGGAAGACCATCGTATGTATGATTATTTCGTTTGTCCACTTGCGTGTGTGTGGGCGAGGGCGGGTGGTGTGTCAGGGTGAGGGAGAGGGTGGCTGAGGCGCTCTGGGGGGAGGGCGGAGCGGGGCGGGAGGAGTAGACAGCAACTCGCCACACACTCTCACACGCACACACGCACACATACACACACACACGCTGCCGCCTCAGCACTCAGCAGGTCCAGTCCGTGGCCTCTCCTGCGTCCTGCCGCGGCGGCGAGTCACTTATCCTCACTAAGTATGGCTACTTTATAACTCGGGGAAAAAATACGTCTTATATGGACAGTATAAACATCATTTCTTTAGCTTTGGTTTATATAGACTGTTTCTTTACTGTCAGCCAGTCACTAAAGTCCAAGGCGAGTACGAACCAGGCTGTCTTGCCGCCCCTAGGAGGGAGAGGAGCGTCGTGCCTTGCTGTCACTCTTAGGCGGCCTATATCTGGTCACCGCCGTGGGCAGCCTTCCGCACTCTGCTACTCACACACCTCGCGGCCCCACTTCGACAAAATGGTTATATATATATATATATATATATATATATATATATATATATATATATATATATATATATATATATATATATATATGTATATATATATATATATATATATATATATATATATATATATATATATATATATATATATATGTATATATGTATACACATGTATATATATATATATATATATATATATATATATATATATATATATATATATATATATATATATATATATATATATGTGTGTGTGTGTGTGTTTTTCTAATGGCGTCGTCATAGCGTTTTTCCAA
Source organism: Cancer borealis (assembly GCA_036785275.1). NCBI lineage: Eukaryota > Metazoa > Arthropoda > Malacostraca > Decapoda > Cancridae > Cancer > Cancer borealis. The sequence goes on from JAXIVD010006248.1 coordinate 16,967, forward strand.
TGTCTGCTTAGTTTCCAATGATGATTTCATGAGCGGGTTTTATATTTACTAATTCATCTTGTATTACACATTCTTTTCACTGTTTATTGTATTATTTATGTCATTGTACTTTATTTTCTTTTGGAATTTGTTTCAGTCGTGAACCGTCCGCGGCTGTCTCCCTCTAGTACTACTGAACACTATATTATATATTATGTAGGTATATGTATATAGGTATGCATTTTTCACTCTTCATTCTATCAACTACTACATTTTTTTTCTTCTTCTTTCACTGGAAACTGGAAGTGACACTCGTCGTCTTCGCGATAAACAGTCAGCCTCACACGCTCACGCTGTACAGTCACTTCAGGAATCGCTCGGAACTCAGTCACTCGTGATGTATCAAATATTTTTTTTCTCTACACTTGTACAAATATCATTGAAACTTTCATTTGGCGAGACTTGTTCCCTGACGTTGGATTTGCAGACGTGTGGTTGGACACTGAGGTCAGGGAGGAGGGGGAAGGGAAAAGGACTGATGGCAGGGGGGTCCCAGCAGCTGTTGATGTATGTATGCTTGAAGGGGGATGGGTGGCAGGCATGTGCATGGGACTGAAAAAGGCTGTGTGTGTGTGTGTGTGTGTGTGTGTGTGTGTGTGTGTGTGTGTGTGTGTGTGTGTGTGTGTGTGTGTGTGTGTGTGTGTGTGTGTGTGTGTGTGCTACATTTCTTCATACACAAACATTATATTTTTCAGACTTCTTTGTGCTTGCTGTGTGCGTGTTTACTAGTGCTTTATTTATATTCTTTTCTGCTTCCCGGAGTCGCTGGTTGCAGCTTCTCTGGACGAGTTAAAAACCAACACGAATGAGCATGTAAGCCAAAAGCCGGGGAATTCGATCTAATGCCATATCATACACAACAAGAGGCTTCTTCAGGAAAACATTTCACTGATAGGTGATTATGTATAATGTAGGTGTAGTAAAAAATCACGGTACTATTATATGCAAATCAATTGGTCTGTGGTAGCGACGCGAGTCAAATGGTTCACATTATGACCCGCTTAAGCAATCATTTATTTCTTGGGACACTTTTTTCTTCTTCTTCTGGCAACACTGCTGCGTCGAAGCTGTGTTGTGTCGGGCGGTGGTGTTGGCAGACTGGCGGTGGTGATGGCGATGGAGAAGGCAGATGGTGGCGATGTTATAGCAGCAGCAGCAGCAGTAGTAGTAGTAGTAGTAGTAGTAGTAGTAGTAGTAGTAGTAGTAGTAGTAGTAGTAGTAGTAGTAGTAGTAGTAGTAGCAGTCATAGTCGTAGTGGTAGTAGTAGATGTATAAGCTTTGGCTGCAGATGTTCAAGCTTGGCGAAGATAAGCGTCAGAAGCTGGTGGCTGGCTGACTGTGGTGATCGAGCGACAAGCAAGTACACGACTTTTGGCGGCGGGTCGGGGCGGGGCGGGAACCGGGGGACAGGAGAGTGGTGGCGACGACGACGACGACGGCGGCAGCGGAGGCAGCAGCAGCGTGGAGGTGGCGGGAAGGGGGCAGTGGTGTGTGGGTGGAAGATGGTGAGTGGGATGCGACACGGGCGCCGGCAGTCTTGATGTGGCAGGACGCGGAAGGTGGTGGGTAGAGGCGTGCTTGCCGTGGCTTCCGCTGACTGGGACGCTACCTGTAGGTGGAGAAGAACATCTCAGAGGGACTGACGGAAGGGGACGGAGACCTAACATGGCTACTGCAGGGAAGAGGAGGAGAAAAATGGAAGTGAACGAATTACATAGTGTGTGTGTGTGTGTGTGTGTATGTGTGTGTGTGTGTGTGTGTGTGTGTGTGTGTGTGTGTGTGTGTGTGTGTGTGTGTGTGTGTGTGTGTGTGTGTGTGTGTGTGTGTGTGTGTGTGTGTGTGTGTGTGTGTGTGTGTGTGTGTGTGTGTGTGTGTGTGTGTATGAGGCAGTAATTTAACATACAGGTGGGGTGCTGGACGTTTAAAGGCTCCCCTTGCTGGTGATCGACCCTCCACAAGGAAAAAAATGACAACCAACAAAGGACCCGGGGCCGAGGTATGGGCCTTGCCTTGCCATGCTCTGCTCTGACCAACGCTAGTTAACAGTCAAGCCTCGTCACGCCAGAGTCCAAAAGTTTGCTGCTGATGCTAATTTCATTTCATGCCCCGAATTTTAAGTAATCAAATAAGTAAGGTAGTTTTTTATATCCAGGTTTTTATTTTAAGTAATACGTGTTTGAGTATCTTAAATACCATGCTGAGAACGGGAATAGGAGGGAAGGAGGGGAAAGAAAGCGACTTTGTGTAAGGGTTGAGAAAAGTGAGCTAAGCCACACCTTGCCAGAAGCGAGAGCAACACACACACACACACAAAAAAAAAAAGCTTAATAAAAGATAGAGAAAGAAAGAAAAAAGAAAGGAAAATATACATGCAAACTGTAGAGTTGGTGTTCACATGTTGCAAGTGAAAGAAAAATACTACAGTAGACACATACACACATGCACTCTTACACACACACACACACACACACACACACACACACACACACACACACACACACACACACACACACACACACACACACATACACATACACATACTCATACACATACACATACACATACATACACATACACATACACATACATATACACATACACACACATACACATACACATACACGCACGCACACACACGCACACGCACACGCGCACACACGCACACACATACACACAAGGTCCTCACAAGATCTACCTGCTGATCTTTCTCTACCATTACTCCTCCTTCTCCTTCTCCTCCTCCTCCTCCTCCTCCTCCTCCTCCTCCTCCTCCTCCTCCTCCTCCTCCTCCTCCTCCTCCAAGTGACTGCGATAGCCTAGGTGCGCTAAAAGCCAACACGTGCCCGATAGCTTTTGATGCTGTGACTTATTCTGCCGCCTCTTGGGCCTCGCTTATCATGGGGGAGGAACGTGTGGTGTGTGGCAGTCTGGGGGAGAATATGGGCGTGGCATGAGTGTTAGGTGGTGGGCGTGATGGAGAATATAGTTAGGAATGTTAGGGAGGCCGGATGTAGGGGAAGGGAAGGTATTTACAGTGTGTGTTTGTGTGGTGGTGGGGAAGTGTAGGTGAATTCTATAAACATTGGGGCTTGTGTGGAGGTTATTACGTGTGGGCGTGGGTGGTGGAGGAATGTGGGCGTTATACAAGTGTGACGTTATGGTGAAAGAGTATAAGTGATAGTAATAGGAAAGGCAGGGTTCGAGGGGAGGATATAAGGAATTGAGATTAGGAATGAGAAGGTTAAAAGGAAAATATTGGGTCGGGTGTGGAGGGAAATAAAGGGAAATAAGTATGGTTTGAAGAGAGAGAGAGAGAGAGAGAGAGAGAGAGAGAGAGAGAGAGAGAGAGAGAGAGAGAGAGAGAGAGAGAGAGAGAGAGAGAGAGAGAGAGAGAGAGAGAGAGAGAGAGAGAGAGAGAGAGAGAGAGAGAGAGAGAGAGAGAGAGTGTGTGTTAAAGGAGGTTGAAAGGTGTGGAAACTGCACAGATTGAAGAAAAGAAGGAACATAATAATTAGGATGATGAATAAGAGAAAGGGAGAACAGGGTATGGATGAATGAAAATGAAACAGGATGGATGATAGAGGCTTGGCGTGGTGGATGGCATGAGGCAGTAGGAGGTGGATGTTGGGGGGAAGCAGAGTGGTCTACGCTGGTCCATAAAACACTAACAGACTCGCTGAATTTAGCCTCTGGGAGTAGGACGTCTTGAGGGCACGGCGGTAAATGGGACTTGTAGAGACATAGAGAGATCACTTGAAGAGGAAGAACGGAGGCTACTTCTAAAGGGGAAAGGAAAGAGATGAGAACAGAAAATAAGGTATGGAAGAGAGAAGATAGAAGGGGAAGGAAAAGTGATTTAAGGAAAAAAGAAAAGAAAAAGGAAAATGGTATTGTTAAAGGAGGAAAGGAAGATGTGAAGGAGAGAGAGTAAGAGAGGGGAGAAATGGAAATGGCGAAAGAAAGAAAAAGAAATTTCAGAATGACACAAAAAGAACAGTTAGATAGACAGACAAACAGGCAAATTTTTTTTTTAAAGATATATATATATATATATATATATATATATATATATATATATATATATATATATATATATATATAAAATAAAAATAAGAGAAAAATATAAGACAGTCAGGAAATTAATAAAGGAGGAATAAGAAGGAGCGAAACGTGTTGTGGACGAAGAGCAAATTCATGAAATTATATGACATGAAAAATCAAGATGTTTGGAGCAAAAATAAAAGAGAAAAAAGTAAATAAATAAACAAATAAATAAATAAATAAATAGATAAATCAAATAATAAGATATTGTAAAAAATATGTGTGTGTGTGTGTGTGTGTGTGTGTGTGTGTGTGTGTGTGTGTGTGTGTGTGTGTGTGTGTGTGTGTGTGTGTGTGTGTGTGTGTGTGTGTGTGTGTGTGTGTGTGTGTGTGTGTGTGTGTGTGTGTGTGTGTGTGTGTGTGTGTGTGTGTGTGTGTGTGTGTGTGTGTGTGTGTGTGTGTGTGTGTGTGTGTGTGTGTGTGTGTGTGTGTGAAACTGAAAACATATATTCCACAGTAGTCAGCAGTGTACGATTTGCATGTGTTGCATCGATATATTATGTGAAGGTTAATAGGAAGTATTACCAGAAACAAATAATATGATTTATCTCAATAACTTTCCGGCAAACGACAAATAGAAAAGTCTTGTAATTCTTGATCTCGTCACTTTACAAACGTTATTGAGAAATCAGGGAAATCACAAGACTCTTCGTCGCACAGCATGGAGGATGATCCTTTCCTTTTAAACAAATCCTACCTGGATTAATAATGTTCAAGCTACATGTGAGGAAAGAGATTGCAGAACGCTTTGATTTATGAGACAGACAGATTAGCGAGTGATGTTACAAGTTAACTGATCTTACTCAACAAATGCAACAGCGAAACCGTAATGTAGATAAATGAAACTATATTACGTTAGTGAACCTTAGAAAACTTTAACTGCGACCCTAAAGTGCAGCACAATGCACATCACAAGGAATGTAACCCTCATCGCCATGTAGGCACCAGCTAAGTGTATGATTTATCACCCTAGTGGTGGGTTACCGTCTTGGCTTCACGGCACCTCATCCATCACAACAGGAGTATGTGTGGTCTGTGTAACGACCCTCATCTCTCCCCTCCTCATCAGTGTTACTTATCACGATTGCAATTTTTTTCTCTCTCTCTCTCTCCCGGTGAGCCATGCACTGTGCCTTGACTAGGAAGGTAAAAGTAGAAGCTACACATTGACTCAGACTTCTTCAAGCTTGTGCAATAATTTTTAGCAGTAGAGATGCAGACTTCTTAAAACTGCCTTACTATCATTTACCTCAACCCATCAGCCCTGAACATGGACGACGACCTCCACACTGTATAAGGCAATCCACGTCTTGCAGGGAATGATTAGCTTACTGGTGCCTCAACCTCATCACCTTGTGTATGTGTGAAGACAGAAGTGCCTCTCCTGTCTGTGTCTGTATATCTGTCTGTCTATATGTTTTCCTTTGGTTATCTATTTGCCTATCTACATGTCCCTACCACTCCCCCCATTCTCTCTCTCTCTCTCTCTCTCTCTCTCTCTCTCTCTCTCTCTCTCTCTCTCTCTCTCTCTCTCTCTCTCTCTCTCTCTCTCTCTCTCTCTCTCTTTCTCTTCCCTCTTCTCTCTCAAAATTCTTGTTCCACATTACACAGGCTTTAACAGTTTTTTTTCGAGCTCCCAACGATGAGAGCAAAAATAGAAGGAGGAGGAGAAGGAGGAGGAGGAGGAGGAGGAGGAGGAGGAGGAGGAGGAGAAGGAGGAGGAGAAGGAGGAGGAGGAGGAGGAGGAGGAGGAGGAAGGAGGAGGAGGAGGAGGAGAGGAGGAGGGAAAGAAAACTAATGAAATACTTGTAATATGAAAGGCACGAGAGCGAGGGAGAAGCAAAGAGGAAGGAGGGGAGGGGAAGGTTGAGGAGATAGAAACAAAAAGGGAGGAAAGGAGAAGTGAAAGCACAAGTTTTAAAGAGGATGAGAGAGAGAGAGAGAGAGAGAGAGAGAGAGAGAGAGAGAGAGAGAGAGAGAGAGAGAGAGAGAGAGAGAGAGAGAGAGAGAGAGAGAGAGAGAGAGAGAGAGAGAGAGAGAGAGAGAGAGAGAGAGAGAGAGAGAGAGAGAGAGTGACGTACGTTCATACATACATACATCACAACCTCCTTAAGCCTTAATGAAGAATAATTTCACGCTTAAGAGATACAAATGAGAGGAGCTTCGTGCCTTTCCGACCATCTCATCGACTGACAGTTAAATTCTTTATGCCTTGACGCAGCAAAGGGCGGAGACAGAGGCCCTTGCTGGGAAAATGGCACGAAATGTCAAATTATAAAATAAGGAAAAAAGGAAAAAATACAGTAAATCGTATGAACAAAAGAGATTTTGTGTAATTATGGTTTATTTCATATATATATTTTTTTTACCCCGAAATCGTTCTATTCAAGCATTTTAATTATTTTTTTCTTGTGTGCATTTCATCCTCATACATTTTATCCTGTGGTGTTTTTCTGTTTATTTGTTTAGAGGGAGATTTATTAATAAAATGTATAAAGTTTATGTGGGGTTGGGACGTGTGTGTGTGTGTGTGTGTGTGTGTGTGTGTGTGTGTGTGTGTGTGTGTGTGTGTGTGTGTGTGTGTGTGTGTGTTGTGTGTGTGTGTGGGGGAGGGATATTTTCTGACTGTGTACAATTTTTATTGTCTCCCCTTGTGTGTATGTATGAATCTGAGAATATATATCCTTGAGTGTAAATGTGCGTTTCTATGTGTATGTACGTTCTTGAGTTTGTATGTAGCTTTCATTATATATGCATCATATATGCATACATTCCTAACATTAGAATATATAACCCTTAGTGTACATGTACGTTTATGTGTGTTTTTAATTGTGTATGCACTACTCTGCCTTTATACGAGTATGTATGTTATGTACGTTTTTCGTGTGTGACTGTTAAATGTTGGGTCCGCGTCGCGTCGTGATGGATGAAGTGAAGGCTTTCCCTACTATGCGGAGAGGTCAAAAGGGTTACTTAGGTGGAGCAGGTGTGTTGGAGGACAGGGGCGTGCAAGGGGTGCGACGAAATCTTAATGTGAGATAATGGTCCGTTAAGGGGAAGGGAGCGATGTGAAGGAAAATAGTGTTCAGGTTAGAATGTAATGCCTCGTCTTTTGAAACAATGTAAAATTGATCGAAGAGGTTAAGTAGCCATTAGAGAGCTGTGGCCGGGAATCAAATCCCTGACAATACACTTAGCGTATCAACGTCTTAACAATCAGACCATAATGATCACCAAAGTCGACGTTGACTGTCCCGTCACTTCAAGTGGGCAAAGGCGAACGTCAAGGTAACAGGGAAAATGTCTCACTTAAATAATAGTGAACGTCAAAAGGCAGCAACAGGACGTCACGAGTAGTAAGTCGTTATTAATGGGTTGGAAGCAGTTTTTAGGGGTGAAGGTGGAGTGAAGTCATGGGGACAGCATGGGGTTGTCTTGAAATGGGTGGAAAGGATAGTAAGGAACAGGGAAAGACTAAAAAATGGGGAGATATGAGCTACGCGATCACCATGGATTGCTAGAAGAATTACCCTTTGCAGGAAAGAAGGACGCCAAGTTAGGCCACACAAAATATACGCGTTTATTTAAAAAACACGAATGCCTTCATGATAGGGTGTCATCATAACCTTCAGGCAGCATGTACACATTGTGTCAGGCACAGGACCTCGAGGGTGGTGTATGTTGCAAACGTAATCTCTTAAAGCAACATTGGCTACCCTCGCTTGAGGACATTTGCCGAAGGTCTCTCGTCAAGTTTAAGTGGAAAGGCTTGCAAGTT
>JAXIVD010006249.1:0-7500 GCA_036785275.1 Cancer borealis
GTTATATTCCTTAATTCGCTAACTTACCTTATGAATAGTATATCTGAAAATAAAAAGTATTCAATATATATATATATATATATATATATATATATATATATATATATATATATATATATATATATATATATAATAATAATATATATATGCATAGACTACACCATACTTGACTGGACACTCGCGACAATCGCTGACAGACGATATTACATGTAGGCCCTATAGACTCCGCTGCTATGAGTGATGACAGATAATACTTCGTATATCAGTTCATATTCTACTTAGGACATTGTATTTCATGTCTTTACAATCAATAATGATTGCTGAACCATGGCTGAACCTAAAAAATTATTTTACAACTTTTGCAAATAGGAAATTAACATAAAGATTACAAGTTTGAGTGAAAAATCGTGTGGGAGTTTTATATAAAGCATATTGTTTATAGCAAAAAATTCTAGCAAATTCGCAATAATTTCTGAAATAAAACATCACATATTGTGAAATGACCATTCATGAATATGATTTGATTGTGATCAAATGTCATATTATCGTTATATCGGCTTGGAAATGAATTTTTCACAACAAATCGTGGCTTGATCTTGATCTTGATGTCACAGGAGGTCTGAGTTGAGAAACTATCGTTTATTCAGTATATATGCAACAAAAAAAATATTGCACTTCTTTTTTCAATGACGTTTTATGAGTATGAGAAAAATAGGATAGACGACAAAACAAGAAAACACCCAAATATAAATTTTAATTCGATGCAAATATAGCATATATATCTCGCATGACTAGATCAAAGCGAAAGAGGTCAGAAGAAGAAGAAGAAGAGGAAGACCAAAACAAACCTTTAAGGCGTGGTCACACAAACTATTGATATCGATTGATCTGGGGTTATGGCTAGATTGACTAGCCATTTGAGTGCTCATAAACATGTTCTTCACATCACTCTGAGATGTTTGCTTTTAGTTTGAGGTTTCTATGATGATTTTAAGTATTTTATTCAAATAAAACAAACAAAAAATCGCCTCAGGGTTTCGATATATATATATATATATATATATATATATATATATATATATATATATATATATATATATATATATATATATATATATATATATATATATATATATTCGATTATATATTCGATATATATATTCGATATATATATATATTCGACATATATATATATATATATATATATATATATATATATATATATATATATATATATATATATATATATATTATATATATATATATATATATATATATATATATATATATATATATATATACATAAATATATATAAATATATATATATATATATATATATATATATATATATATATATATATATATATATACATATATATATTATATATATATATATATATATATATATATATATATATTTATATATATTATATATATATATATATATATATATATATATATATATATATATATATATATATATATATTATATATATATATATATATATATATATATATATATATATATATATATATATACATAAATATATATATATATATATATATATATATATATATATATATATATATATATATATATATATATACATATATATATATATATATATATATATATATATATATATATATATATATATATATATATATATATATATTTATATATATACATATATATATATATATATATATATATATATATATATATATATATATATATATATATACATATATATACATACATATATATATATATATATATATATATATATATATATATATATATATATATATATATATACATATATATACATACATATATATATATATATATATATATATATATATATATATATATATATATGTATATACATATATATACATACATATATATATATATATATATATATATATATATATATATATATATATATATATATATATATATATATATATATATATATATACATACATATATATATATATATATATATATATATATATATATATATATATATATATATATATATATATATATATATATATATATATATATATACATATATATATATATATATATATATATATATATATATATATATATATATATATATATATATATATATATATATATATAAGATAAGATAACATAAGATACACTTTATTGTCAAATTGCTCATATTATACGATGAGAAATTTTTTTGTGGTTGGAGCTCATTAGAAATAGTATTAAAGTATATACATACATTTGACCTTACAATAATATTAAAGGAAGCACATGCATACTAACTCATAACACACATATCGAAATTTAATAAAATTAAATAAAATTTGGTCATTTTAAAAAGAAAATAAACAATATACATACACGTCTTAATTCACCTATAGATTTTCAACACAATAAAATTTTTAAAATAAACACCCTCACAATACACATTCACATTTAAAAATACAATTGAAATACAATTGTCTTAGTATTTAACCCTTTCAGTCCTGAATTAAGAAACCCTAATTTTTTTCATTCCCATATGAAGATATCTCCTTCGTAGGAAACTAATGAAGCCATTCATGGTGCAAAATTATCATTGTATATTAATCATACAAAAATACAATGGTGGGGACTCAATCCCGTCAGGCTTTAAGATACCAAAAATGGAAACAAATTTCATTCGAAGTAAATTGAATTGCAGACTTCTATATGAGTATAAAATTATAAAATATATTAATATTTTTGATAAAAATTACTTCATTATCACATTTTTTTATTATCTTTGGCAAAAAAAAGGTTACATTTAAACTAAATCACTTTTTGGTATTCGGCTTGAACCTAGGATATTAATTACTATAAATTTCCCTGTACTATGATTTGTACATATTATAACATACATAACTCACTTGGGATAAACACTGGTGTGCGAAGAGGTTCTCAAGCATTGTTATAATTATTACAGCAATACTAAAAGTAAAATATAAAATAAAGAAAAATCTAATTATTTCCTGTACTTCTAATTGTCACCTAGCATTTCCAGAGAGAAAGAGAGACATTAGGCATGAAATTGTTGAAAACCGTTTTTGTTTGCATTGCAACAGAAATGAATCCCATAGTAAGTACAGATGAAAATTGGTCGTGACTCTACCGCTTTCTTGGAGCATACCTCGCACCTTCCTTTCTTCCCAATGAAATCAGGCCATTATACCCCATTGTTGCTGAATCTAACAGATGTAGGTATGCTATACTTATTTTTTCTTCTCTACAGGACTCCTCTAGATGTACGATCCTTAGCATATGTCAGAAGTCCTTGGGCTAGTTCTCTTCGGAACTCGAAGAGTGGAAGAGTTGTATGATCTTCTTTGTATACAACATATGCATAAATGATACTCATGTCAACAAGACCAAATAAAATTATGTCACCATTTCATGCTCTTCCCGTGTGTTCTATACAACTGTCGAAGCATGTCATTATAGTCCTTTATCACTTGTTGGCATGGGATCACTGCCTTCTTCCCGTCTTTTCCTGTTCTCTTCACTTTTGTTGTAATTCCGTGATAGTTGGATGCCATGTGAACTGCTTTACTTACGCAGTTATGCCATTGGGCGTGGACCTATAGTCAAACTGTCGTCTTTCTAGTTCTTTGTCACCTGCCAGAATAGGGAAATCCTTTCTTGTAGGTCTGACTGCGCCACAAGCTTGAATCTAAAAGCCTTTCAAGGCTTCTAGGAGAGGAAATTATGTAAGGTAGTTATCAAGGAAGACTGTGGTTCTTGTTCCGAAGATGATCAGTCTGTCTAAAAACTACCTCTCCACCTAATCTTAGTTCCTTCCTCAAGTTAGGATAATTATTTTCTGCCTTCCCTGTGTATATGTCAAATTTGACAACATATCTATCATTATCAGCAAGACACCATAGTTTATATCCCATCTTGATTGGCTTCATTGGATTAAACTGCTTGAAACTACATTTCCCTTTGAAGCGAATCATGGATTCATCAACACTGACATGCTCTCCAGGTGATCTAATGGCTTCAATTAGTGGTTTTAACTTATACAATTTCTCCTTATTATTGGGATCCATTTTTTAATTATCATTCACATGTAGCTTACTGAGAATTTGTAAAAATCTGTCACGTGGCATTGCTTCCTGAATTGGTTTGACGCCTAGATCATCTCCTTTTGCCCAATAATGACGAAGAGATGGTAGCTTGTGGTAGCTCATCATTATGTTGATCCCAAGAAAAACAAAAAGTTCATCTTTTTCGAGAGTTATTGTTTTGTCCTTCTGAATACTGTAAAGGTTTGTCTGGTAAACCAGTGAATTGATGATGTCCGCATGGAAAAATTCTAGGAAGGCCTGTAGTGCAGAAGAATGTGAGTCCTTATCACAAGAATATAGCTAAAAATGTAAATTCTGAGCAGCTTCTTGTTTGTTCCTCTAACGTCTTCCTGCTTACTGCCGACCTTGACCACTAGTAGATAGACACATCGCTTCACTCGAAGTAGAAAGCATTTGATCATTTTTACTTGTGGAGGAACGTTTCTGGTCACAGAGTTCCTGATCAATTGTACTAGAAGAGTGCTCTAGGACCTTGGCGGCTTCACCTTCACTTTGAGCCGAACGATCTTTACTCTTTACTCTTTACTCTAGTGGATCATATGTTAGATAGCTAGATATGGGTGGATCAGAGTCATCTTCACAGTCTTCAGTGCATTTCAGCGTGAATGTAAGTAATTATAAAGCTTTATGCTCTTTGGTACAAATGAGTCCATGTCTCTTCTGCCTGCAAGTACAGCTAATCTTCTAGCTGACCTTAGGAAAATATAATTATCACGGAGCGGGTGGCTTACATCGTCAAATATTCTTTGTGTCTGTTTTACAACATGTTTATTGTACGATTCATTCAGTGACGCACATTGAGCACCAAGTTTAGTAGATGATTTAACAATTTTCTTCAGTTTATTTTTATCCTTTTTGGTCAGACGACCATACCAAATAGTTAATGAAAAATGTATTACTGATTCTATAACTGATTTAAAAGATAGCGTAAGTATAGTATTATCAACTTTAAGATTTATTAATACACGAAGGAAGTAGAGACCTTTGCGACATTTTTTTTATAAACATGATGGTTATTAACAAAGTTCCTTAAACCGTCATCAATTACAATTCCGAAATAAATATATTCATTCACCCTATCAATAAAGTCACCAGCTATTTCTATTTGATTAGGAACATGTTTATTGTTACTTCGGAAATCAATCAGCATCTCCTTAGTTTTATTTACATTTAGATCTGATTAGTGACTATCACACCAACTAACGAATCCTTCTATCTGAGATAAATAATTATTGCATTCATCATTCCATATTTTCCCCACAACCAACCTGATTACTGCGGCACTCATTTTTGTACAATGTAAATAACAGAGGAAAGAGAACACAGACCTGAGGGGGAACATTATTAGTAAATATAACGCTAGATTTAACACCTTTTAATCTAACATACTGAAGTCGTTCTGAGAAATAGCTGTAAATCTATACTAACAAATAAATGTTTACGTTAATTTCTAACAATTTCTTGAAAAGTATGTGCGTCTGAATGGTATTAAATGCACTGCTGAAGTCAATAAATAATATTCTAGCTTGTGAGTTGCGATTCTCCAAATGTTTACTTATATCATGAATCCATGTTAGCACAGCATCTTGAACATTTTTCTTTGGCAATATGCAAATTGTAATGGATCCCTAATATGGTCTACCTCTAAACATAGACACCTCTTGATAACACCCTCTAAACATTTCATTATTATAAACATTAACGTGACTAGCCTCAGGTTATTAAATTCCTTTGGGAATCTTATCTTCGGAACAGGAATTATTTTCGACGTTTTCCAGATAGTTGGAACAGTACCATAGTCAAGCGAGTCTTGAAAAAGGACTAGCAGAGGATTTACAAATTGCTCTAAACATTATTACTTATAAAACTTTGCCGATTATATTGTCTCGACCACATGATTTTCCTATCCTTATAGTTACATTGATTTGATTACCTCTTTACGAGTAATAACAATTCGCTCATTATGCCTGTGTTTAGATATTTCAATAAGATTCATACATCCTTCCTTAAAATTATATATATCAAATCTTATGTAAAACTTATTCAGACCATTTACATAGGTTTCAATACTCTCAGATTCTACAGATGATTTTTTGGACTTGAAACTACATAATACTTTTAATCCCTTCCAGGCTGGCTTCCTTTGACTTAATACAACTGAATAAATGTTTTATTTTATCCTTATACCTCCTTTTTCCTTCTATTTGCTTTGCCTCTTCGTTTTTGCAGGCATTTCAGCTGTTCACGATTATACAATTAAATTAGTTGCTTCTTCTCGTTGATCAAAATTTTGATATCCTTCGTTATCCAAAGTTTGTTATTGGAATACGTTATCATATCAACATCAATGTAAGCTGACAAGACATTAACAGTTTCGTTGACACCACTCGGATCATCACGTAATATCGACCAGTCTGTAGAATCAAAGCAACCTTGCAGCCGTTTTTCATGTTCCTCGTCCGAGTCTTTTAAACTAATTTTGGTGCATTTTTCACGCTTCAACAACTGCTTGTACGTGGGAACACAAAACAAAATGTTGTGATCCGCCTTACCAAGTAGTGGATTTTTTTATTATACGATAGTCATCCTTCACATTGCAATACATTTTATCAAAAATATGTCCACCTCTTGTTGTACATTTAACATATTACTCATAAAAATAATCAGGAATCACTTCATCTAATTCTACACGGTTAAAATATCCCAGGAAAATGTTTACACTTTCTGGATACTCTTTTTCATATCTATCGATGCATTTAGACATTTGTTCACGAACTATGGCATAATTTGCAGTAGGCGGTACATATACATCAATGATGATAACACAACCAAATTCTCGAGATGAATAAAAAGGGCGGCACGATATTATTTGGTACTCGAGGTGCTCGTTACAAAATGCGTATTTAATAGTCACTTGTTTGCGCCACTTTTCATTCACGTAGATTGCCACTCCACCGCCTCGCTCCTTCGTTACGTTTTTTCTATCAGATCTTATCAATGAAAAGTCGTCAATGTTTACGGTTTCATCCGAGTTTTCATCCATCATTAAGCCAAGTTTCGATGATAGCAATGATTGCACTTTCCCCATAGTTTCTAATATACTAGCAGTGCGCCGCCAGCTCATCAATTTTATTCCGAATCAATTTTGTGTCGGAAGTGGTGTTCGAATCCCATGTCTTCGAATCCTTGCCCAGATCCCTCCTACGCCCATTATTTCTCGTAGATTTGGAAGATCATCACAATTAGTCCATACCTCCTTCATAAATTCCAGACCTTGTATTTTAGGTGAAAGGGGCGTAATATTCACCGAGGGGCGAAGCAGCAGGAGCACCTTGCGGCCATATTGGATGTTGTTTACATTCCGGACT
>JAXIVD010006249.1:12500-24882 GCA_036785275.1 Cancer borealis
TCCCAGGGCATCCAGACCTCACACAGACCTACACACGTGAGGAATTCAAGGCGGCCACACACACCCTAGAGGCAGGGAAAACACCAGGACCTGACCTCATTCCCTACGAGTTCCTCACCCACCTCACACATCCTCTACAGGACCACCTCCTCAACATCTACAACCTCAGCTGGCTGTCAGGAGAATTTCCAACATGTTGGAAAACCTCCACCTTATTCCAATCCCGAAGCCTAGCAAGAACCCAGTACATCCATTGAGCTACAGGCCCATTACACTCCTCTCCTGTGTGGGCAAGCTGATGGAGTGCATGGTGGCCACCCGCCTCACCTGGTGGCTGGAGGAGAAGCACCATGGATGTGTTGGCACAGTTAAAATACTACATCTGTGACACATACCGGCAGCGACAGGTCATAGTGGCACTCTTTGCCGACCTGGAAGGAGCCTTTGACACAGCACCCCGTCAAGGGATCCTCTACAACTTGGCCAACACGGGGATCACAGGATCCACCCTCGCGTGGATAAGACACTTCCTCACCGGTAGGTCTTACCGTGTCGCGGTGGGAGGCTCCACATCACCGCCACACTCTATACGAAGAGGCGTGCTGCAAGGATCCATCTTTAGCTCACTCCTATCCAACGTCCTCCTCTCGAACCATCACGCTCCACCACACTCACACCTCCTTGTGTACACTGATGGCATCACCATCGTCACCAGAGCAGCAGCCTTGGCCCAGACACAGAACAACCTCCAGGCAAACCTGGATATCAACCTGGGGCCTCTCCATCAACGCTTCCAAAAGCACAATTATATGCTTTACCCGGAAGCGACTGCCAAGCCCCCCAACAATAACCCTGGGCGGACTGATCGTTCTGTACTCCACCACTCACACCTTCCTGGGGCTGAGACTGGACGGTCCCCGTCTCTCCTGGGTCAAGTACATGGAATACCTAAAGACGTCCTGTACCAAAAGGCTGAACGTCATGAAGAGGATAGCTGGAATCCGCTGGTGAACCAACCGATAAGTGTTCCTAAAGTACTATCTCGCCACCACCAGGGCCAAGATGATGTATGGCAGCAGCATCTACAGGTCAGTCGCACCCACTACCCTAGCCAAGCTGGACCCCATCCAAAATGCTGCCCTGAGGATCTCAATGGGAGCCATGAGATCCTCTCCAGTCATCTCCCTTCACGCAGAGGCTGGCATCCTCCCCCTGTCCACTCCCAGGAGTGAGATGTTATACCCCCATCTACACCGCAACATGAATCTGCCACGCCTCCATCTACTAACCACTCTATACAATATTTCAGGTGTGGAGCAGCATGCACCTGTGTGGTTTCCCAGTTCAAGACAACCTTTGTTGATGAGGGCCTTGCAGGCACTCAACACCCTTAGTCTGCCTCTGCCACCACCACAACCTCTCAGACCGCACTCTCCCATACCACCCTGGCTGGACTTTAAGCATATGTTTTCCCTCCACATCCCTGGCCTCCCTCCAAAGCCTGACTCAAACATCGTTGCAGCATCTCTGTTCCTGGAGCTGGACAGATCCTTCTACCACCACCACCTGAGGTTGTTCACAGATGGCTCACACCTCCCAACACCCCCGGCCACATCAGCAGCCATTTACGACCCGAGCACATCCATCTGCAGGGCGTGGAGGCTAAGTCCCCCTGTAAGTCTTTTACATCAGACTCTGATCTAATAATCCTACCTATCTTAGAATCATCAGCAAATTTACTTAATATCACTACTAATCCCATTGTCTAAGTCGTTAATGTATATTATAAATAATAATGGCCCTAATACAGATCCCTGTGGCACTCCACTTGTTACCCCTCCCCCAATTAGACTTGGAACCATTAATTGTAACTCTTTGCTGCCTATTGCTTAACCATGACCTAATCCAGCAGAGAACTTTCCCATCAATCCAATGCACTCTAACCTTACTTAAGACGTTTACATGAGCGATGTTTCTCGTGGTGACTTGCTAGATCTTTCCAAATACACTCAAAGGCGTTTACATGTAGTGCCAATTTGACTTGATAAAAAGCAAGTCTGAGCGGGATCTTTGCAGACGCACCCAAGATACGAATTTCTCCGTCTGCGCTGTGACTTTGCAACCAATCAGGGTACAGCAATTTCTTAACTTCATCCAAAAAGACACTCAACGGGATACATTTCGAATAAATAAGAGGAAAGTAAGATGTTTGAGATCATAACAGTTGTTGAACTACATAAGATTTATAATATATGTTGCTTTTGATATAAAAGAAAACCAAAAACAAGCATAATGATTGAAATATATTAGGGAATTGTTGAAAATAACGAGATGTGGGCCCTCCGTGTGGGTGGAGCGAAATGGATGTGTGTGCTGAGAAAGAATCAGGGTATATATTTCGAATAAATCAGAGGAAAGTAAGATGTTTGAGACCATTATAATTGATCGTCTACATAAGATTTATATTATATATGTTGCTTTTAATATAGAAGAACACCAAAGACAAGCAAAAATATTGAAATATATTAGAAAATTGTAGAAATTAACGAGATGTGGCATTCAGACCTGTGTGAGTGTTGATGTTTCAATGAATTATGTGGTTGTGGCTTCAACGGATAATTAGGTTTACTTTTTTCAAATGATAAGCTCTTTGCTTATTATATAATATACGATATCATTATCTTCTGCCTCATAAACATTCCTATAAAATGTTAATAAGTTAATGAGACATGACCTACCCTTGCTGAACCCATGTTGTGAATTATTGATTAAGCTAAACTTTTCCAAATGCTCTCTAATCTTATTTGCCATAATAGACTTTAGTAATTTACCTACAATTGAAATCAGACTGACGGGTCGGTAATTAGACATTAATGCTCTATTTCCCTTTTTAAAAATAGGAACTACGTTCGCTTGCCTCCACATTGAAGGAACCTCGCCTAAATCCACTGATTTCCTGAAAATATTAACTAACGGCTGGCTAACTACCACTTTATATTCTTTAATTACCCTGGGATAAACCTCATCTGGACCTGGTGATTTAAACTTCTTCATTTCATTTATTTCCTTTACCACTAATTCCCTAGTTACTTCAACATCTATTAGCTTTTCGCTTTCCTCTCCTCTAAATATTTGCTCGCAAGCCGGAACTATGTTTTTGTCTTCCTTAGTAAAAGCACTTAAGAAATAATCATTAAGAATCTTACACATATCCTCCCCGAAACTTAGCATCTCTTCCTGACCTAATTTCAACGTCCCCACCAATTCCCTGCATTTTGTCCTATATACTTGAAAAATTTCTTTAGGGTCAGTTTTAACCTAGCTTGGAACCAACACCAACAGGAATATGATCAAACATAGACTAAGCCAAGCGTTCCTTAATGGAGGTTAGCTATCTAAATTTCGCATTGTTTCTTTCCTGTACGTGTTAGCTTCTTAACTGACCTAGATAATTCGATATACTGTTTCCTATAGTTATTCTGTCCTGCCTTAACCTTTTGATACATATTTCTTTTTAGTCCTATTATATACTTTAATTTGTTAGTCATCCATTTTGGATCGTTCCTACGTGATCTTATCGCTCTATATGGAATATTTAGTTTCTGATCTGCAATCAAATTATCAATGAAAAATATATAAGCCTCCTCAGCCTTGACCTCACTGACTCCCCCACCTGTAAAAACCTGATCTGAACTCCCTTCACCTGCTTCTTCCCCCTCTGAGCCCGATCTTACCTCACCTTCCCCCTCTAACAGACTCCAGCTAATCCCCTCCAAGTGTCTTCTTAATCCCTCATAATTAGCCTTTCTAAAGCCAGGTACCCTATGCTTATTGACACTCCTAACGTCTTTTTCCCCTTTTAGGATAAACCTAATTTCACGATGATCGCTGTTACCTAACTGGTCCCCAACGTCTCCTTCCTTAACTAAATCATCTCGATTAGTTGGTATTAAATCTAGAATAATATCACCTCTAGTAGGTTCTCTGATTATCTGGTTTAAAAAGTTATCCTGAACTAACTTTAACAAATCCTCAGCATCAATATCACCTACCGTTAATTCCCAGTCAATGTTCTTTAAATCAAAATCACCCAATACACATAACTGTTCATACTTACATGCCCTATTTATCTCCTGCCATATAGGCCATATAGGCTGCTTCCCTAACTTACACCCATATGGATTCTACCCTGCCATCTATCTTAATCACATTATTTATACTACATTACAATGTGTCCCTAACATACAGTGCAAGTTCTCCTCCTTTTCTTCCTTTTCTATCCTTGTGAAAAAACTTTTACCCCTCTATTTCTACTTCTGGACCAAATATCTTCCCTAACATATCGAACCAAGTTTCTGTTAAAGCAGTAATATCGAACTTTTCTACACTAGTCAATCCTCTAAGGTAGTCTATTTTATTTACAATACTCCTGCAATTTGTATAGTAAACTTCAAGCCACTATTTCTCTTCTTAATATTGCCATTTCTCATGTCTCCGGTTGTTTTCCTCCTATCGTCTATTTGAAAAAAGCCTGCAGGGCACTCACTTACCTCAATACCCTCCCTAAAAAAGTCATGAGTCCCCAGGCC
This sequence comes from Cancer borealis, assembly GCA_036785275.1. Lineage (NCBI taxonomy): Eukaryota > Metazoa > Arthropoda > Malacostraca > Decapoda > Cancridae > Cancer > Cancer borealis. The sequence goes on from JAXIVD010006249.1 coordinate 17,090, forward strand.
ACTCTGGAGGCTCCAGGCCAGAGCTCCTGTTCCTCCTCCTGAGAGATGGACACCGTCCTTAGTGTACAGGTAATCCTTGCCAAAGAAATAGGTCCAGTTGTCCACGTACAACCACCCATTTCTCCTGCAATGATCGGCCAGGCGGTTGTTCAGGACACACGCCTCAAACCACCACTTCTATCCCAAGCGACGGGGCAGTATACCACACAGGACCGGGCTCCCTCCCAGGTCCCTAACCCTTCCCAGAGCCTCCTTATACCTCCTAAACAGCTCATCAGACCTAATTCTACCTAAATCATTCCCCCCTGCGCTGATAACAACTGTTGGAGCGTCACCTTCCTCGGCCAACACATCCTCCAGCCTATCAGACACCTCTCCTATTCTAACCCCAGGAAGACACACACACATCCTCCTCTCACTGTCCCTGGCACAAAACACCCTGCCTAGGCCTCTCACCTGATTTCTGGATTTTCTGAAACGAGACTCAATTCGGAACTTGCTCTAATTTATCAATTACCTGGATACCATTTATATACTAAATGTAGAAATAGAAATGGGAGAGGTGTAGTTCTATACATAACTAATGTGTATCATTCATCTATGGTAACAGAATTTTCACACACTGATCCGTGTATATTGATATTTTGATTATGAACAAATCTTACCTTGTTATATATATTTATGGACCTCCAAGTGGTAACATGAATTATTGTTTTAACAAATTAACAGAAATTCTAACAGCCAACAATAATAGACCTCAAGGCATTTACTTACTGGGGGATTTTAACATAGATTTATTAAAAATTAGGGACTTTAATTCTGTACAAGATTTCATTAACTAAATGTATTCTTTCTCCTTATTCCCTTTAATTACAAAGTCTTCTAGAGTTTCTGAAACTACAGCTACACTCATTGATCATATATGGACGACACAGGTTGAGTTGAACATAAACAACCTACTAATACATACTGATACTACTGATCATTTCCCAATTGTTTCTCAATTCAACTTTCAAACCCCCAAGAAGTACACCCCACTATATCAACAAGAGAATATTATTGCTTTAGAAAACTTTAGTAATGATCTTGCTCACGTAGACTGGTCACATGTCTTGGAACCAAATTGTCCTAATGAGTCATACAACCTGTTTTACAGTAATTTTGATACCTTATTTCAAAAACCTTTCCCAGTGAAGCAGATTCGAATAAATAAGATCAGTCAACAAAGAAAAACACAGATTTGAAAGATTAGCAAGTAAATGGCCTCTAAGTTTTAAGGAAAAATACAGAATTTATAGAAATCAACTAACATCTATTACAAGAACAGCTAAAAATAACTATTATAAATAGACGGTAAAAGAGAACCAAGGTAATCCTAAGTCACAATGGAAATCAATTAATGTAATTCAATAGACCTAAGACCCCAAAGTAAAGAAATTGTAGATCAATTTAATGATGATTTTTTAAAGAATGGTAATTCATTGTTCAGTGATAATGCTAACAACTACTTGCATGACCAGTATTTACGTAAACCACCAGTTTTTTTCTATGTACTTGAAAGAGCTGGTGCTGGAGTATGTGTGGTGCTAGTTAGTCGAATGGAGAGAAAACTCATTCCAGTTTAGGTTATTTTATTGACAAAAATATAGATTATATATAAAAAATTAAAAAAAGCCGCACATGAGTGCGCATGAGGCCGTGCCGATAACGCAAGAAGACGTTACAGGGCGTAAAGGCCGCGCATGAGGCCATGCCGATGACGTAAGAAGACGTCACAGGCCGTAAAGGCCGCGCATGAAGCCGTGCCGGTGACGCAAGAAGACGTCAGAGGGCATTGAGGCCGTGCCGATGACGCAGGAAGACGTCACTGGGCGTAGGCCGCGCATGAGGCCGTGTCGATGACGCAAGAAGGCGTCAGAGGGCGTAGAGGCCGCGCATGAGGCCGTACCGATGACGCAAGGCGTCAGAGAGCATAGGGGCCGCGCATGAGTGCGCATGAGGCCGTGCCGATGACGCAAGAAGGCGTCAGAGGGTGTAGAGGCCGCGCATGAGGCCGTGCCGATGACGCAAGAAGGCGTCAGAGGGCGTAGAGGCCGCGCATGAGACCGTGCCGATGACGCAAAAAGGCGTCAGAGGGCGTAAAGGCCGTGTCGATGACGCAAGAAGACGTCAAAGGGCGTAAAAGCCGCGCATGAGTGCGCATGAGGACGTTGAAGACCCAGGAGAGACGTCTGAGGGGGCACAGAAGGTGCCAGGGTGGGTGGGAAGGGATAACCTTATAAGTGGCAGCTACACATAATAGTGTAGTGTATTTCTCCTGACTTAAAACTCAACCTAACGAACCCCATGACGGAGGTTAGGCGTTTTGCCTAATGAGTGATTGGCCAAATGAATCGAGACGACTCGGGTCCTTTCACTAAAAGACTTGTGCTTCTTATAGCACTGGCTAGATGCCAATTATGACCATAGCAAGACTTGGGGTCACCAATTGTAAAATGGTGAACGAATTTGGTGCTAGTTGGTCGACTGGAGAGAGAAAAATCATTCCAGGTTGTTTTATTGACAAAAATATAATATATATATATATATATATATATATATATATATATATATATATATATATATATATATATATATAAATTTAAACAATTAACATTCTACATTGTATATGGGCAATGTTGTTGGGTAGTGCGCGCAAAGTTAAAGGTGTGTGCGCTGTTATGTAACGCAACTAAATAAATGATATTAAGGTCATTTATATATTGTTCTATTTCGGTTACTTTTACTGGCGGTAAATATGTAACAGTCTCCCCTACAGGCCTTTTAGAGAATGTGCGGTACCTGTTCCCTGAGAACGTAGGGCACGCAGCCATAACTAATGTAATTTTGTTTTTATTATATTTTCATTATTTCATGTATAATTTAGTATTCTTCATTTATGTTTTTCTTTTGTTAATATTATTATTTATTTAATTGCGTTGCATAACAGCGCATACACCTTTAACTTTGCGCGCACTATTCAACAACATTGTCCATATGCAATGTAGAATGTTAATTGTTTGAATTTTTATTATATACTCGTGTATGTATATATATATATATATATATATATATATATATATATATATATATATATATATATATATATATATATATATATAGTCTATATTTTTGTCAATAAGCTAAAATCAATCAGCGCCTGGGTAAAACCCCAGTGACTTTCTCTTTCCCTAAAGCATATTTCCTCACCCACCTATTCTTCCTTATATCCCACTTCCCCCTCTTACTAGTCTATATTTTTATATATATCAATAAAATAACCTTAACTGGAATGAGTTTTCTCTCTCAAGTCGACCAACCAGCATCACCATACTCGTTCACCATTTTACAATTGGTGATCCCAAGTGTAACTATGGTCATAAGTGCAATCTAGCCTGTGCTATAGGGAGCACAAGTCTCCTAGTTAAAGGACCTGAGCCGTCTCGATTCATTCGGCCAATCACTCTTTAGGCAAAACGCCTAACCTCCGTCATGGGGTTCGTTAGGTTGAGTTTTAAGTCAAGAGAAATACACTACACTATTATGTGTAGCTGCCACTTATAAGATTATCCCTTCCCACCCACCCTGGCACCTTCTGTGCCCCCTCAGACGTCTCTCCTGCGTCTTCAACGGCCTCATGCGCACTCATGCGCGGCTTTTACGCCCTCTGACGTCTTTTTGTGTCATCGGCACGGCCTTTACGCCCTCTGACGCCTTTTTGCGTCATCGGCACGGCCTCATGCGCGGCCTCTACGCCCTCTGACGCCTTCTTGCGTCATCGGCACGGCCTCATGCGCGGCCTTTACGCCCTCTGACGCCTTCTTGCGTCATCGGCACGGCCTCATGCGCGGCCTTTACGCCCTCTGACGCCTTTTTGCGTCATCGGCACGGCCTCATGCGCGGCCTCTACACCCTCTGACGCCTTCTTGCGTCATCGGCACGGCCTCATGCGCGGCCTTTACGCCCTGCAACGTCTTCTTGCGTTATCGGCACGGCCTCATGCGCGGCCTCTACGCCCTCTGACGCCTTCTTGCGTCATCGGCACGGCCTCTACGCCCTCTGTCGCCTTCTTGCGTCATCGGCACGGCCTCATGCGGGACCTTTACGCCCAGTGACGTCTTCTTGTGTCATCGACACGGCCTCTACGACCTCTGACGCCTTCTTACGTCATCAACACGGCCTCTACGCCCTCTGACGCCTTCTTGCGTCATCAGCACGGCCTCATGCGCGGCTTTTACGCCCTGTGACGTCTTCTTACATCATCGACACGGCCTCTACGCCCTCTGACGCCTTCTTGCGTCATCGACACGGCCTCTACGCCCTCTGACGCCTTCTTGCGTCATCAACACGGCCTCATGCGCGGCTTTTACGCCCTGTGACGTCTTCTTACATCATCGACACGGCCTCTACGCCCTCTGACGTCTTCTTGCGTCATCGGCACGGCCTCTACGCCCTCTGACGTCTTCTTGCGTCATCGGCACGGCCTCTACGCCCTCTGACGCCTTCTTGCGTCATCGGCATGGCCTCTACGCCCTCTGACGCCTTCTTGCGTCATCGGCACGGCCTCATGCGGGGCTTTTACGCCCAGTGACGTCTTCTTGCGTCATCGGCATGGCCTCTACGCCCTCTGACGCCTTCTTGCGTCATCGACACGACCTCTACGCCCTCTGACGCCTTCTTGCGTCATCGGCACGGCCTCATGCGCGGCCTCTACGCTCTCTGACACCTTTTTGCGTCATCGGCACGGCCTCATGCGCGGCCTCTACACCCTCTGACGCCTTCTTGCATCATCGGCACAGCCTCATGCGGGGCCTTTACGCCTAGTGACGTCTTCTTGCGTCACCGGCACGGCCTCATGCGCGGCCTCTACGCTCTCTGACGCCTTCTTGCGTCATCAGCGCAGCCACAGCGCTCTCAGCGCGCCCACAAAGCGGCCTTATGTGTCCTCAACGCACCCCTTTGCGCCCTCAGTGCAACATTATGTCCAACCCCTGCCCCCCGCCTCTCGGCGTTAAAGTGATAAACTCCACCATCGCCACTCACCGCCCTGTAGACTACTCTACTCTCCTGTGGATAGTACTGTACGGTGCAGACAACGCTTAAGCAGATGCCCTCTACCACCGCCGTGTCGTCTTCTCACACTCCCAGACACCAAGGTCGTTCTCCACGCTGACGTGTCTACAGACGCAGACCATCTCTTTCCGTCAGCTTCATGACTTCTCACCCTGGCATCTGAGCTTTACAGCCCATCTAGGAGGATCTCAGACTGGACCCACACCCACACCAACTCCTGCATCTGTCAAGCCTCCATGATGACTCGGCACTTGATCTCATCGGCCCTCTGCCACCCTATGCCGGTTATCGCTACATCCTCTCGGCATCCGCCACTACAGGACTTCCAGCTACCATCCACAGACCAACGGCATGGTCGAACGGTCATCACCAGCCGATTGGCCTCCGCCCAACGCGAGAACTGGTCCCATGCGAACTAGCAACCACAGGAAGTTCTCGTTCTTCCTTCCTCGTCACTAGGTGAGTTTTGTAACAGTCTCCCCTACAGGTTTCTTAGAGAACGTGTGGTACCCATTCCCTGAAGAAGTAGGGCACGCAGCCATAACTAACGTAATTTTGTTTCTATTATATTTTTCATTATTTAGTGTATAATTTTGTATTCTTCGTTTATGTTTTTCTTTTGTTAAAGTAACTGCTCCAGGCTATGATGATATGCCACCTAAACTACTAATTTACATCTCCTCTTTAGTCTCTATATCAATAACACACATAATAAATCTTTCCTTTAAGACTGGATTTTTTCCAGATATATTAAAAAGGCTAAAATAATACCACTACACAAATCAGGCAACAAAAGTGATGTAAGCAACTATACACCCAATTTCCACTCGCTTAGTGAACAACCTAGAAAATCACAGTTTGCTCTCGGAGTGTCAGCATGAATTTTGAGCAAATCCAGCAATCCTACAATTATGTCAATTATGTCTATACACATTTAGAGCCATGTTGCTGGAATATTCATAGATCTGTCCAAAGCCTGTGATTCATTAAACCATTAAATACTTATTGATAAATTAGAACACATGAGGATTAGAGTTGTTCCACAGAATTTTTTTAAGAGTTACATTGATAACAGGTCACACTCTGTCTACTGTAAATCTACAAATTCACTTGCTAAATCTATATTCAAGGGTGTACCATAAGGATCTATTTTAGGGCCTATTCTTTTTTTAGTTTATATTAATGACATCATATGTGCTAGCTCAAAATTTTTATTTATCGTTTGTGCTAATGACACTAATCTTTTACTAACGGACAAAAATATAGATTCTATACATTTCAACTTGCAAGTAGAATTAAATTTAATAAATCAGTGGATAAAAGCACATCAACTTAATCTTAATATTACTAAAACCAAATATACACTTTTTCAAAACCGTTCAATAAAGAATGATATGCCTCCATTATTGTTTGAAAGTAACACAATAGAATGAGTTCAGCATACAAAATTCCCGGGTGTACATATTGACGATAACTTAAATTGGAGCTACCACATTAATGATGTATGTATGAAACTGGCTAAAGCATGTGGTGTGTTATATAGGGTCCGTCATCAACTCACAACAGAAGTATTATTAAGTATTTATTATACATATGACTTACTGCATATCTATTTGATCGTGTACATGGCCATCCTTCTTAAATAAATTAAAAATTGCTAAAAATAAAATCATAAGATGTATACATGGCTCTCCTTAACCTTAACACTGATCGCAGGGAGAGTATACCAGGCTCTTCTTAACTAAAATATCGAATCAGGCGACATATGTCACTTCCTTTTTCATGGGATCTGTCATTGGCTGACCTCCAGTGACCCGTTTTCATCTTAATCGTCAAATAATAATCCTCTCTCTCTCTCTCTCTCTCTCTCTCTCTCTCTCTCTCTCTCTCTCTCTCTCTCTCTCTCTCTCTCTCTCTCTCTCTCTCTCTCTCTCTCTCTCTCTCTCTCTCTCTCTCTCTCTCTCTCTCTCTCTCTCTCTCTCTCTCTCTCTCTCTCTCTCTCTCTCTCTCTCAATAATTCTAACATTTATTTGTATTTAAAAGATGAATAGAAATAAAAGAGAAAATAAAGAGAGAGAGAGAGAGAGAGAGAGAGAGAGAGAGAGAGAGAGAGAGAGAGAGAGAGAGAGAGAGAGAGAGAGAGAGAGAGAGAGAGAGAGAGAGGAGAGAGAGAGAGAGAGAGAGAGAGTACATGACCAGTAGGGTAGTAATTGTTTTTATTTTTAGTTATATGTATGTACTAGAGTTAGGCTTTTAGATAGGTAACACTAAAAATGTTACCTTTAGCCTGTAAAGTGCTACATTTGTATGTAAAAGTACTATGTAACATGCTCATAAATTGTACATTGTAGTCATGTATAAATTAAAAAAAAAAAAAAAAAAGAGAGAGAGAGAGAGAGAGAGAGAGAGAGAGAGAGAGAGAAGAGGAAGGTATAGGTGTGTGAGGATTGCTCCCATGGGAACTCGACATGGTAAATAGCCTAAGGCTACACACGTCCAGAAACGATATCCTTGTTTTTAGGCTAAAATTGTAGGTGAGAGAGAGAGAAATATTAATGATAATGATAATTATAATAATAATGATATTAACAATTAACTGACGTCACAAGGTATTCGACGAGAGCTTCAGAGTGATTCCTCAAACCTACAGCAGCACATAAGTACTACAGATAAAGCACAAG
>JAXIVD010006250.1:0-5000 GCA_036785275.1 Cancer borealis
ATATATATATATATATATATATATATATATATAATATATATATATATATATATATATATATATATATATATATATATATTATATATATATATATATATATATATATATAATATATATATATATATATATATATATATATATATATATATATTATATATATAATATATATATATATATATTATATATATATATATATATATATATATATATATATATATATATATATATATATATATATATATATATATATATATAAATATATATATATATATATATATATATATATATATATATATATATATATATATATATATATACATATATATATATATATATATATATATATATATATATATATATATATATATATATACATATATATATATATTATATATATATATATATATATATATATATATATATATATATATATATTATATATATATATATATTTATATATATATATATATATATATATATATATATATATATATATATGTATATATATATATATATATATATATATATATATATATATATATATATATATATATATATATATATATAAATATATATATATATATATATATATATATATATATATATATATATATATATATATATATATATATATATATATATAAATGTTCCAGAAATTTACTTAACCAAGTAATAAAAGCTTTTGTTCACGTTCCGAAAGCCACAAGTACCTGATGATTTGTTATTCATCTTCTCCACCAAGTATTCTTTTATGATGTCCTTCAGTACGCGGCTCTCACTCCCTCACTTCCATGATTCAATATGTATTGCCACTTGTCTTGTTCTTCTACTAAGAAACTTTAACGGAAATTGTGTTTCGTGGCATTTTTTACTCGATTCAAGCCTCACTCACTTCTTGTTTTATATTAATTCTCTGTTTGCTTCTTTTTTTTTCTACACCATTTATTTTCTTGTTTGAATTTGCTCTTCACCGATAAAGGACACGAGCTGCTTTGTGACGCCAGCTGGTAGTGGACTAATATACTTTTTAAATCTCAACTTGATCATCCTTTAGTCTGGTATCAAAACATATAACATTCACGTCATCAAAACCATTAAGAAAGAAGCTAAGAATTGCCAGGTACAGAACAAGGGTCTGTCCGCTGTGTACACAACCACATGAACCATTCAGCCATCAGATGCTTGTTTCATCACTTAAGTATAGTAATAACTCTTGTTCTCCATCTTTTTCATAATTACTTTCATACATTACTTCATGACTTCCACCTTAATTCCATTACATCAAACTCTGCTCAACTTCAGTAATTTGCCTACAAAAATATGCACATCACACGTCAGTTCAACATTCACTTAAAATCAGATTCACATTTCACTTATGTACCTTTTTACCTTATACATAGTTTCACCCCATTTTCTTTACCATCTCTAATGCCAGTGTCCTCTCATCACTTTTCTCTTTGTTCCCAATTTCCCTGTAACCACATCTCCTTCAACCTATAATCCTTCCCTGCATAAAAAAGTTCTCTGAGTCCTGGAACAATCCTCTTACAACTCGCATCCATCAAATCCTTTTTTCCACTCTCATCCACAGCTGCATAAACCATCAAACCCATTTTTCTCCTCAACTCTTCTCCCCTTAAGTTTGGAACGAGGATCAATCTTGAGATCCAACCCTTTCTACTTCACCACACAGCACCTCTTCGTCCCTGCAAGCGTCTGTCACGTAGATTGACACCATTCCAAGTCATTCCTGGCACCTACACGTACACTTGTATTTATCTATTGCAACAACGAGTCTTGCAAGTTTAAATCCTCTTCACCTTATTCAAATACTAACCCAAATCTCTCAAAACTTCATAATTTCACCCCCTCTTCCAGTCCTCGTATTTGCATGTGTGTGTATGTGTGTGTGTGTGTGTGTGTGTGTGTGTGTGTGTGTGTGTGTGTGTGTGTGTGTGTGTGTGTGTGTGTGTGTGTGCGTGCGTGTGTGTTTGTGTGTATGTGTGTGTGTATGTGTGTGTGTGTGTGTGTGTGTGTGTGTGTGTGTGTGTGTGTGTGTGTGTGTGTGTGTGTGTGTGTGTGTGTGTGTGTGTATACGCGCCTACTCAGTCATTCACACACGCATACACATACACACAGACACCTACATACATATATGCTATTCAAGAGTCGCTCCTCTTCTACGCCTTAAAACTTTTATGTATTCTTGAAAGAATTAGAGGTTTAAACACCCACCCTTCCCCACCCTTCCCCCGCCTCGCCCCACATGTATTCCTTCCCAGCGACACTTTATCCTTATAACATTTTAATCCCCAACATTTTATAAACTTTCACAATTCATCTCGTTTTACCACACTATTCATATTCGCTGCTGTCTCAACCCTCATTCACTCCTCATTACACTTCCCGGTATGACTGATAACTCATCTTTCCTCACTACTACCTACACTCTGTTGGCCTCGCGGATCCTTGCACCAATCAACGCTGTACTGATGGAGGTATAAGTGTAATGCAAGTCGTTGATTTTATACAATTTAGAAAGAAAGGAGGAAGGGTGAGGCTGTCATATCATGTGCCTGCCTGCCTGCCTGTCTGCTTGTCTGTCTGTCTGCCTATCTGCCTGTCTGCCTGTCTGTCTGTCTGCCTGTCTGTCTACCTGTCTGTCTGTCTGTCTGCCTGTCTGTCTGCTGACTACAACACAGCAACAACAAACATCGGCCCTGACACATGCTGCTCCGTCCACACGTGCCCAGTTGTTGAAATAATAACAGGAGTAATAAATAAAATGTAGAGATTACTATTATTAATAATGGTAATGGTAATAATAATAAAAATAATAACAACAACAATAGTAATAATAATAATAATAATAATAATAATAATAATAATAATAATAATAATAATAATAGCAATAATAAAAATAATTATAATAATAATAATAACAATAATAATAATAATAATAATAATAATAATAATAATAATAATAATAATAATAATAACAATGATAATACTAATACTAATAAAAAACAAAAATAATAATAATAATAACAAATACGAGAATAATATAGAAAACTATTAAAAATATTAACTATTGACGCCTCGGAGTGATATCGAGGCATAAAAAGTTTAAAAGGCTGGAGCTTCCGACTTAGACGCTAAGAGTGTGTGTGTGTGTGTGTGTGTGTGTGTGTGTGTGTGTGTGTGTGTGTGTGTGTGTGTGTGTGTGTGTGTGTGTGTGTGTGTGTGTGTATGTGTGTGTGTGTGTGTGTGTGTGTGTGCGCGTGTGTGTGTGTGTGTGTGTATGTGTGTGTGTGTGTGTGTGTGTGTGTGTGTGTGTGTGTGTGTGTGTGTGTGTGTGTGTGTGTGTGTGTGTGTGTGTGTGTGTGTGTGTGTGTTTGCCTGTGTGATTTAATTATATTACAATGGCCATGAAAAATTAGCGTGAAACAAAAATCAGTGTATACATTTAAACCCAACAGCATCGTAATCTATTATTAGTTATTCTACATTGATGAAGCAAATAAGTGAGTATTATGCAACTTAAGTGAGCTACAAGGAATAAAATTATAACTTGTCGCGTGGATTTTGTAGACTAAGAAGGACCAACTCATTGAAGTTACTCTGTGTTTTTGCCTGAACATTTCGATACATTTTTATATATTCGTCATAAGAGATGTCAAATAATTACATTAAATAAAGTACTTGCAAAAATCAAAAAAAGTTCTTACCAGTACAAGAGTCTAACCTAAATTAATTAATAGTACAATTAGTTATGAGCAAAATACAGTAAAGTACAACTGAAACATGCACGTTTTGCTGTGATTTTGCCGCGTCTATAAGACTCAATTGTAAAACTACTAGTACTACTACTACTACTACTACTAATAATAATAATAATAATGATAATAATAATAATGATAATAATAATAATAATGATAATAATGATAATAATATGGATAATAATAATGATAATGAAAATAATAATAATAATAATAATAATAATAATAATAATAATAATAATAATAATAATAATGATAATAATAGTAATAATATAAATAATATTAATAATACTTATACTACTACTACTACTACTACTAATAATAATAATAATAATACTAATATACTACTACCACTACTAATATACTACTACTAGTACTATTACTACTACTACTACTACTACTACTACTACTACTACTACTACTACTACTATTACTACTACTACTACTGCTACTACTACTACTACTACTACTACTACTACTACTACTACTACTACTACTACTATGAACAATTTAACATATTTCGAATTTCTTCATCTGCAGAGGTGAACTTTGTGATGTATTGATGAAACATGAAATCTTTCATTGGACTGAGCAGTAGGAGTAACGCGATCTATATCAATTACATGATAGCGTAGAGTGATGCTCTACAGGTGCTCATCGGAAGCCTCTGAACATAATTAACCTTCACACCTCACTGATTGCACCAAGCAGTAACGAGCAACATGGGTCTGTCACCTCAGATTATTAATTAAGAGGTAAGGTGACAGGTACACCCAATGAGGCATCAACAGCATGAACCTTTGAGGAGCTTAACCCCAAACATTAAAGGTTAAAGGTTTACGGTGTTTGGATACCATACTTCCTTACTCGCAGGAAACCTTAACCATGATGGTCCACCATTCTTTCATAAGATCAGAAAAAATATCTATACATAATACATCCAGACGATTTTTTTCTGCTTGAAATACAATATTTTATGTACATTATGGGAGTGGTGTGGTAACGAAAATTAAACCCACCGATAAAGAGTAAATAATGACCCCACCAGAAACACTTTGAAAAATGCGTACGTAATCGTAACGGTGAAAATGGCGAGGTAATCTGTGAGTACAAGCCAGTTGGATGACCCTTTTTGACTGCAGGTCACATTAGCGGCGCACCAGCATAGTGGAAAACTGTCATGTCCATTTAAAAAGACTTTAAAAAATGGTGTGCTTTAGA
>JAXIVD010006250.1:10000-15000 GCA_036785275.1 Cancer borealis
AAAATATCTTTTTTTTATGATGATAAGTTTCAAGTAAGTTGATTATATCTATAGGTATTACACACACCAATATGAGCGTCATGTGTAAGAAAAGACTGAAATGAGTTTGTGGATTTACTTAAAAACTTACAATATGATGTTATTAGTATTATTGTTATTTATGACGTTCTATGCTGTTCTCTTTCTATCTCTTCATGTAATTCCAAACATTAATCTCTCCATTCTCTTTTGAGCACATTGGATCAGGGAGCACACCAAAGTTGAAGACATCTTGAGCACAATTAAGAGAAAAGAGTGGACATAGGCAGGATATGTTATGAGACGAAGAGATAATAGATGGACTGTTCGAGTAACAGAATGGCCGCCAAGGGATGGTAAAAGAAGGCAAAACAGACGGAGAACTAGAAGGAAAGATGAGATAGAAAGTTTTGCTGGAGTAACCTGGAACAGACAGGCAGCTGACAGAGTTGTGGGGATAAGGTTAGGGGATGCCTTTTGGAATCAGAGAGGCTGCTGCTTATGATGATGTTTGATATTATTATCTTTTATTAATATCATTATTATAATAATAATAATAATAATAATAATAATAATAATAATTATTATTATTATTATTATTATTATTATTATTATTATTATTATTGTTATTATCATCATTATTATTATCATTATTATTATTATTACTATTATCATTACCATATTATTATTATTATTATTATTATTATTATTATTATTATTATTAATATTATTATTATTATTATTATTTTTTTTTTTTTATTATTATCAATATTATAATTATTTTTAATACTGTTGTTATTAATATTATTATTATCAACGTATTACACTGTATTATAATAATGGGAGACGTCTGTGTCATTATTACATACTGGTGTAATGCACTACTTTATTACGCGGACGGAAAAAAACGTTGCTTAATTCAGTTTGTTAATCTCATCAGCAAACGGATATCAATTGTTACATGCATTTATATATTTAGAAAATTATTAATATAATGTATTTTATTTTTATTTGTTTTTGTTTCTTCAGCAGTATTGTATTTCAGTTATCTATTTGTTGGATAGCAAAAAGGAATATACGGATTGGGAGAGTTTTGGGAGAAGGTTACCGAACTGCATTTTCTTTCCTGAGATGGAATGTATTATATCATTACAACCATTGGTGTAGTCCATGAAGGGGAATGAAGTAGAACACCCAAGCAGGATGGCAGGGAAGGGGATCAAGAAGCCTTGTCTCGCCGCGGGATAATCATGCACGACTGTGAAAGGAGTGCGTGGGAGAGTGAATTGAAATGACGTATCATGCAGAGGACGCCTGGCCGCTGATATATGTACCTTTATTAATGAAGGAACAACGAGGGTAAGCCACTGTAAGCTTAGAGGATAGAAGGAACAACGATAAGAAGATTTCATGATAGTGGTTATGCAATATATGCAATATAAGAGAAATGTAAGAGAAAAAAATTCAAAGAAATTACACTCATAGATAGCGTTTACCGGTCAAGAATGTTACAATAGATATTCGTTAAAGAAAGTGAAAGAAACTCGTAACACCAATTTGAAACAAATATTGTGATTTGTGAATATGACAAAGGACAAAAATATGTGTAAGAACTTTTTTCTTACTTCCTTTATTCCTCGTCTTTTTAACTTCTGATTTTGTTTGATCCAGTTAAACAATATTTTCAATTTGAATCATCGCTAAATTCAGTAATATCACCAACACTGTCTCTATTTTCTACTCCACTGTAATTTTCATTTTGTGACAAAATAAATGGCTGCTGTCTTGAAATTACATACATGTTTCTAAATTTGTCTTTCTTGAAACTATTGGTTCGTGTTTTGACTTTCTTCTTAATTATGAGAATCTTATTTATGTCCCCTTTGTTGAATACTTTGACCCATTTAAACACTTCCGTTAGGTCTTCCTTTACACTACGTCTTTCTAAAGAGTGTACATAGATTGAGATGTTTTAATCTATCCTTTTAAGTTAAGTTACTTATCCCCTGAATAATTTTAATCATCCTTCTTTGTACTGCTTCTAGCCTATCAATATTCATTATATAGTACTGCACACCATAATCTAAATGAGGCCTAACCAATGCTTAGGAAAGTTTTAGTATTACATCTGCTGATATAATACTTATGCTCCTGATGATAAAACACAGTACACTGTTAGCTCTGTTCCCGGCACTAATACACTGCTGTCTGATAAAACACAGTACACTGTTAGCTCTGTTCCAGGCACTAATACACTGCTGTCTGATAAAAACACAGTACACTGTTAGCTCTGTTCCAGGCACTAATACACTGCTGTCTTGGTCACAGGTCCTGAGTTACCAACACTACTAAGTCTTTTTCTGGATTCGATTTACCTAAGTCTATTCCGTATACGGTATATCTTTTTTCCTGTGTTGTGTCTACCTACGTGAAGTGTACTAAACTTGTTAATATAAAAATCCATCTGCCATTTGACCGCCCACTCATGCATTCGGTTTAGCTCACCCTGTAATACTATAGCTTCTCGCTCCGAACTGATTTGTCTTCCTATCTAAGTGTCATCTGCAAATCTACTAATGTTTATATGTATCCCAGAATCTAAATCATTTATATAGATAATGAAAAGTAATGGGCCAAATACGGTGCCTTGGGAGACTCAACTGTTTACTGTATCCCAATTAGATTTCTTACCATTTATCTGAACCCTTTGTTTCCTACCATTATGCCGCGTTTTAATCCAATCATAGACCTTATCATCTGTTTTGTGAGCCCTTACTTTCATCAGCTGGAAAGAAACCTTGTCAAACGCCTTGTTGAAATCTAGATGTATTACGTCATAGTGTAAGCCTTTTCCTGCTGCAGCATAGACTGCCCTATAAAAGTATAAAACATTAGTGAAACATGATTTTTCCTTAGTGAACCTTTGTTGAGAGTCAATAATTCATTCATGTAGCTTTAAATGCCACCGTACCTTCTTGGAAATAATAGACTCTAACATTTTACCTATTACTAATGTCAGACTAATTGGCCGGTAATTGCTCATCATGCTTTTATCGCCCTTCTTAGAGATAGAAATAACGTTCGACTGTCTCCACAAATTAGGTGCGTTTCCTGAAACTATTGACTTATTAAATATATCCATTAGTGCCACACTAATTGTGTTCTTACACATTTTTAATACGCGAGGAAATACTTCCTCTACTCCCGATAATTAATTAATCCTAAGCTTATGTATCTCTTGAATTACCTACTGACTTGTTATGTTAATGTTCGTTAACCTTTGGTCTTCTCTCTCTCCCTGAACACTTGGTCTACTTGTATCAATACTTGATAGAGGTTAAGAACATAAGAACATAAGAATATAAGGAAGCTACAAACGTTTCAGAGGCTTACACGTGGTAGTTCCTGTTATTGGGTTGTTGTTAGGTTGTTTAGGTTGTATCTTCAATATGCATCACGAGCTATTGAGGACAATCTAACTATTCGTTATCGAATATAACTTTAGTTGTGTTTGGTAACAAACATTGAGATGACAATTCAAGGTATCAGACCTAAAAATGGCACGAATGTGTTATCATAGATGTTAAGTGTGACAAGTTTAATGTTTGCTGCACAAAACAAAAATAATGAAAGTACTTCTAAAAGACAAAAATATATACAATAATCAGGTTTCAAACCTCTACGATTCAAAAGAATTTGTTTGCTGCTGAATAGTTAATAGACCTTCAGTTTACAACCAAAATAGTGAAAACTTTATCATAAACCAAAGAATTAATGAGGGTTCATTCCGAGTCGTATTTGTGTGCTTCAATTAAATCATCAATGATACATATCTAACACTGAAATCTTCCCTCAACACTGGTGACATGCTGGGAGAACTTGAACTTTTAAGTATGTTCCTCTTATCTCAAATGATAATGAATGAAGAAAAACATCATGAACATGAACGCCTTGACTATCAATCACTGGTCTGTTTTACGAACATCACCTGTGGGTCAGTCAGCTCCTTGGATCAGAATGCAAGTGTAGTCATTGACCATTCCGGGCCTGGTCACCGCGACAAGTGCCAGCTGGAATGGATGAAAAATCGTGATGTTGGTCTATTCTTGTTCAGATAAAACCAACACTGAGGCACCAGCATTTGAGACACGATTATGTCAAGCAAACTCGCGTTAGACTACAAAGGTCGATTTTCAGAGTAAAATTTCCGAATAAAAGGTAGAAACCAAGACTGAGTTGAGCAGATCGTCAAATGTGCTTTGGAGGAGTCTTGGCGTGATCCTGACCGCGTTAAAGTTTGCGACTGAGAACACTGAAGAAACATGGCAACCAAAGAACATTAAGTTTATAGTTTTACTTACCAAGTATTTTAGTTTTTTAAGAAAATTGAGAGAATATTAATGTATATAGAATATAATGATGATTAACATTTGTGAAGACACTCAAAGTACAGTTTTAATTAATGTATACATAGTCGTTACATCAAGAATGATAACTAGATAATATAACCATCGTATTGTTTGATTATTGGTATTACAAGAATATACTGCATTTTGTGACATCAAGAACATAATGCATATCATTATTTTTGCTGCATAAGATAATTACTACGTGCATTCAATGTTGTATATATATATATATATATATATATATATATATATATATATATATATATATATATATATATATATATATATTTATATATATATTATCTCTCTCTTGATAAAGAGGAGCAGACTTATTCTAATAATGGAGGCATGACAATGACTTGTATGTAATTGTTTGAGGTGATCAAAGGATTCTGCAAGTCTAAAATTTCAATATAGATAGTCACCATTTACTTATCACTACCATCATGTATTCTTGTACGTGTAGTAATCAGTGCAATAATATATATGAATATATATGTATATATATATATATATATATATATATATATATATATATATATATATATATATATATATATATATATATATATA
>JAXIVD010006250.1:20000-22500 GCA_036785275.1 Cancer borealis
CCACCTTGCATTTTTCTACGTCGTACAAACGACGGCCAACCCAACAAGAATTAAATGACTCAAGGCGAGATGCTATAGGACGCTTAACTTCTGATCTTTCACTAGTTTCTGATTGGGGCAGAGCAAACCTTATTTTGTTCAATGCCTCAAAATCTCAATTTATATAACTATCTACTCCACATAACCTTCCAGATAACTATCCCCTCTTCTTCAATGACACTCAACTTCCCCTCTCCATATTAAACATACTCGGTCTATCCTCTTCTAAAAATCTAAACTGGTAATTTCATATCTCTACTCTTGCTAAATCAGCTTCCAAAAAGTTAGGTGTCCTATGGCGTCTGCGTCCATTTTTCTCTCCCTCTCAGCTGCTTGCTCTGTACAGGGGCCTTATCCGCCCATGTATGGAGTATGGCTCTCATGTCTTTGGGGGCTCAACTCATACAGCTCTTTTAAATAGGGTGGAGTCTAAAGCTTTTTGCCTAATCAGCTCTCCTCCTCTAACTGACTGTCTTGACTTTTTAAGTCACCGCCGCAATGTTGCATCTTTATATATCTTCTACCACTAGTTTCATGCTGACTGCTCTTCTCAACTTGCTAACTGCATGCCTCCCCCCATCCCGCGGCCTCGCTGCACAAGACTTTCTACTTCTTCTCATCCTTATTCTGTCCATCTACCTAATGCAAGAGTTAACCAGTATCTTCACTCTTTCATCCCTTACACTGGTAAACTCTGGAACTTTCTTCCTTTGTCTGTTTTTCCACCTGCCATGACTTAAACTCTTTCAAAAGAGGAGTGTCAAGACACCTCTCACACTAAATTGGACTTCCCCCCATGTCTATATTTATTCTACTATCCTCTTTACAGGGTCTAGCGACAAGCGGGATGTTTTTATACTTAATTTATGTTTCTCTTAGCCTACCCTTTTAATGTAAAAAAAAAAATTGAACGACACTTTTAATTTTAATTTTCATCTCAATTCAGTGTGTCCTTTTATGTTATAAGAAAGTCTCATTAGTATCTCACGTAATCCAGAGTTTTTCAGTCACTCAAAATCTTTAGTTGATTGAGAGTTTGGCATGTACAAAGACGGTAAAGCAATACAAAGTTCTGGCATCAGCATCAAAGGTAAGCAGAAATGGATGAATATAAACTTTGAAATCACACCATCGACAATAAAATATTCATTTTAGGAAACTGAAAACTCTAGGCAACTACTAATACATCTTGATGAGGCATGATAGATCCTGTTTAGGCCTAAATACCATGTTAAGAAAATAAATTGTAAAGGAGAGAAATCTGAATTGCTAGAACAATTGTAACACAACAATTTGTACCACACTCCTTCAAAGGTCTTCAGCATACTTAAAACAGGGAAGAAAAGATTCACCAAAAAGACTTCACTAAAATCATCCAGTTTTATTTACAGCATCCAGAAAGTATCGAGCGTCGTGCCCTTCACAAAGGCCTCACAAACACCATGATACTTGCCATACACTTACACAGGGAAGAAAACTGGAATGGAGAAGGGGGGAGAGAGAGAGAGAGAGAGAGAGAGAGAGAGAGAGAGAGAGAGAGAGAGAGAGAGAGAGAGAGAGAGAGAGAGAGAGAGATGGAGGAAGGAGAGTAAGAATAGCTATAAAAATAACAACATTAAAGAGTTCAAAGGCGTAAGACCCGGATGGAAAACTCGGAGCCTTAAGAGTCCTGATTCAAGGAAGAAAAAGGGAAAAAGGGAATCCCAGCTCCAGCCACGTGAACTGAGTAGACGGAGGGAAAGACGAGTGGGAAATCAGATAAGTACTGCCTCAAATACTCTCCTCTCAAGGGAGGCAGAGTAGCACCAGCAGCAGCAGCACCAACGTTCAGGGCACTCTGATGGCTCACACAGAGGCAGCGAGACAAACTAATAAATTCCAGTATGGAAGACAGACAGACAGTCAGACTTGTAACATGTAGCACCAGGTATTGAGAATTGGTAACTGAAGGATAAGTATAAGAATAATCAAAATACAGATATTCTAAAGTATCTACTAAGGTACTTGCGATGTAATTATGACTTGCAGATCTCCGTGTTAAAAAATAAAGTTTCGTTAAGGTGGAGAAAATGTTTGTGTTGCGTAAGTGACGGACTGATCTCAGGTGTTACGGAGACCCGAGACAAGATCAGGGTGGACGGCATGTGACCGAGGCCACACAGGAAAGAGTAATGGCCAGCTTCCGCACTCCCTGTCCCCCCATTTGTCCTCCTCGGGAGTATATTTCAACCGCTGGACACATGTGTACTGTCTTCTCCTACAATACATTTACTTCTCCACTACCAAGAAGTTTACTGTCCTATCCTCTGAGATCTATGGAATTAAAACTAATGGTTGACGCAGAGCAGGCTCAGGTGTGGCTATAACTTTTTTCTTTCTATTTGTTGATAATAAAGAAACACCAGGTTGCTGTGAGCTCTTCGGAAGTGAAAACAACTTTTCACCGCTTCGATGCTGCCAA
>JAXIVD010006251.1:2500-24862 GCA_036785275.1 Cancer borealis
AAAGAAATAAGTAAAGTGTATATCACAACAGATAAGAAAAAATAAATAAATAAAATGTAAAAAATGCAGGAGATATCAATAAAAGGAGAGAGAGAGAGAGAGAGAGAGAGAGAGAGAGAGAGAGAGAGAGAGAGAGAGAGAAGAGAGAGAGAGAGAGAGAGAGAGAGAGAGAGAGAGAGTCGTACTAGAGAGGGTGAGGGATGATTTGTAATAGGATCAATTAATCATCAAATCTTTAAATGGTTCTCTTTGAAGTATAAAAGCTACGAGAGAAATTTAGAGGTTTCTACTAGAGATGTCTGTTCGCATAGCTGTCTGTCTGTCTGTCTGTCTGTCTGTCTGTCGTTCGGGTGTACGCGACTGTAACTTTCACTTTAGTTGTCTCTATCTGTCTGCTAAATTTTATACTTGTGTCTGGAGGAGGAGGAGGAGGAGGAGGAGGAGGAGGAGGAGGAGGAGGAGGAGGAGGAGGAGGAGGAGGAGGAGGAGGAGGTGAAGAACCCTAAACAAGGGAGTTTTCTTCCCCTCTAAATTTAAACACACACACCACACACACACACACACACACACACACACACACACACACACACACACGCAGAGCAATTGACCTTTAGCTGATCGACGGATGGAGGGAGGAGGGAGGAGGGAGGAGGGGGGAGGGCGTGAGGCAGGTGTTTGCAGGCCGCCTCACCTGTTCGGAAGTAGGTAAGTAAGGTAGCCGCGGGGAGGAAAGGCGAAGGTCAGGGAGCACCGCCAGCAGGAAGAACAGGAGGAAGGGAGAGAACCAGGGAGGGAGAGTAAGGAGAAGGGAGAGTGAGAGGAATGCATGGGCACGAGAGGGCTGAATTGAGGGAGATGCCAATGTCAGGAGGAGGGTGTGGCAAAGGTACAAAGAGAGAGAGAGAGAGAGAGAGAGAGAGAGAGAGAGAGAGAGAGAGGAGAGAGAGAGGAGAGAGAGAGAGAGAGAGAGAGAGAGAGAGAGAGAGAGAGAGCACTAACATAGACAGGGCGTGGCAGACACACACACACACACACACACACACACACACACACACACACACACACACACACACACACACACACTGACCTTGACAATGTCGGTGGACTCGAGTAGCTCCCTGAGGCCTCCTTCGTACATGAGGCTCCGCTCCACCATCACGTCGAAGATGTAGATCTGGCCGGACACAAGCCCCACCTGCAGCAGCGTCATGGGTCCCGTGGGGCCTAGGTTGACGCCCTCCCCGTCGAAGCTGACGGGCTGGCGTGCGGCCAGGATGGCGCTTACCAGCTGGCGCGCCTCCCGCACAGACACCACCACCCGAGTGTTCCGCAGCAGCCGTCCCGTCACGTTCTCGCCGCCTTCACTGCCACTGTAACTCACACGATCACGCTCGCTGTTATCCGCTAAGGTCTTCCGCAGCAGGGAGTTGACGCGGGCCTTGAGGGTCTGCTGCTGCGGTGGTTGTTGCTGCAGCGGCGGCGGCTGTGGGGGCGGCTGGTGGTGCTGCCTGACGGGGGACGTGGGCGAGGTGGGGGATCTGACCAGGTCATTCCTGTCTGGTGACGAGTTAGTAATGTTCTTAAGGGCGACGTGCTGCTGCTGTGGCTGCTGCTGCTGGTATTGTGACGTTGGCTGTACAGGTACGCTTTGCTGCTGCTGTTGGGGAGGCAGCGGCTGAGCGTTATGGGTGGAGTAAAGCGGCGGCGGGGATTGCATCATGGAGTTTGTGGTAGTGGCGTTGATGGCGGAGGATGCTGGGGAGGCGGTGGTGTGGACGAGACGCACCATGTTGGCCTGCGCGAAGAAGGTGTTGGAGTGCATCTTGAGGAAGGTAGCCAAGTCGTTGCTACACCGACAGATCTGCGACAGCGACTCCTTCGGAAAGGCGGTGGTGAGGCCATTGAAGAGTGTCTCGATGATGAGCGGCCCTCGGATCAGCGCCGCCGAACAGTACTGCAGCACCTGCAACGACACATACGCACGTCAGGGGAGGAACGTAAAGGTGGACACACACACACACACACACACATACACACACACACACACACACACACACACACACACACACACACACACACACACACACCTATTTACTATAAAATCTCTCTTTATATGTAACTTGATACGTATAAAACTATAAGTAAACAGGTAAATGAATAAATAAACAAACATACTGCAGCATAATAAATGTGCAAAGTCCCCTAAATGCCACTTTTCAACACTTCAATCTGGACATAATTTACAATCCACATATATCCACACATTACGACGTCCATCAACACCAGTGAGTGTATATTTACAACTCCCAGTGTATACATTAACTACCTGCGGAGGCCCAGCCATGCACCGCTCCTGGCTGCTCTGCTCTGTACCCCCGTCCAGCCTTACCCTCGACGGGAGCAGGGGGCAGGGAGGGGCGGGGGTGCCAACGCCAAATATTTACATGCACACTGTGAGGACGCTTCGCTACACACACACACACACACACACACACACACACACACACACACACACACACACACACACACACACACACACACACACACACACACATACGCACACACACACACACACACACACACACACACACGCGCACACACACACACACACACACACGCGCGCGCACACACACACACATACAAACACACACACATGGATACAGGAAGCTTTGAATTAGAACCAAAGATTCCAAGTATCAAAAAGGTAACCTATTTCAGCGAACTCTACCGTATAATCCACTGAATTTTATTCACTACTTTTCAAATCATACATTCCTTTCGTTGATAATTACCTAGACTCCTTTCTGCAGCCTCATTTTATCTTTTTCTTCCAAACTTCCACAGAAACCTTTAAGTATCTGTGAAACTTTCATAAAAAAGTGGTGGATTAATAAATGTTCCTTCCCCTCTCCTTGTGGGTGTTTGTTATATCGTTGGGTTAGGTTTGGTTTTGAAATACCCCTCACTGTTACTTGCCAGTTGGAGATTGTGTAATTAGGTGAAGGGGGATTTCAAAACTATAGCTACCTAACATAACGTTATAACCTATTGCCAAAAGAAAAGGGAGAGGGGAGTCACAACTTCTCTTCACGTTGTATGAGTTTTACAGGTATTTAAAGGTTTATGTAGAAGTATGGGAGAAAGAAAAATAACAAGCTTGGTAAGGGAATGTAGATAATTAAACTATCATTTTCGTTTTAATATAAGTTATTTTCACTGAGTATTGTGTGTTATTATGTAGGTGTAATGTGTTCACGTTTACCATAATATTCCCTGTAGCAGTGGTTCCTAAACAGGTGGTAAGTATCTCTCTAAGCTTTGAATGAGTGGTGTTGTACCTTGTGTTACCATTGTTTACCTGCCCACCACAACAGTTGTCGTAGTGTAATGAAATCATATCACGTAATGAGTACTTTTTTGATCCGTTGTTGAAAGCGAGGAAGTTCACGGCTGAGAATTCAATATCAAAGAGATGTTCCCGTCATCTAAGGTTCTCTATCGGCAACTAATTTGGGGACTGCACTGCCGTTTGTAAGCAAATTATTTCTAACAAATAAATATAACAATGCTCTCTATCGGCAAAATTTCGAACTAGTTAGGCGACTGCACTGCCCTCTGGCTGCGGATTTCTGAACGATTAATGATGACTAGTGATTGAAGCAGTTTGTGTATAATGACAAAGCCTCTCTGACACCCAGCACACCCGCACGACGTAAACATTTCCACAAAGAACTAATGCTATCCACATAACTCCATGACTTAGCATAACATATAACAGTGACAACGTAGTCTTCAAACATCTTTTCAAGTACCATTGTGTGTAAAGATTAAATAATATAATCCCCCGAGGTAGGTAGCGATAGACTATATAGTGATACCTCATGAAGGACCACACCACCTACCTTCCAATCCCATACCTGACCTAAATCCCAATCGAAGGCAGGATATCTGGACGACGCATCAATGACTGTTAACCGCATGACACACCAAAACTCAACACCAATACGCGGAGACTTGAACACGTGACCCATCCACACCACCACCTCGTTATTCTATACTTAAATACATCAATTGTTAGGAGTGTACACCGCCCCCCTCACAACCACCACCACCATCACTGTTATCCAGGTGTGACTATCCCCATTTTCTTCCTTCCTCCCTCCTTGTGGCCTTGACCGTGCTTCTTCAAGCCTAGGAAGGTTCCCTGAGGCGAGGTAAGGAATCTCTCTCTCTCTCTCTCTCTCTCTCTCTCTCTCTCTCTCTCTCTCTCTCTCTCTCTCTCTCCTTATACCCATCCTCTCCCTTCTTACCATTGTGTGTGTGTGTGTGTGTGTGTGTGTGTGTGTGTGTGTGTGTGTGTGTGTGTGTGTGTGTGTGTGTGTCCACGTATTTCCCTTACTAAGTCATTGAGCTGGTGTGTTTCTATGCTAGGGATTGAGTAACCACCTCAATAATTGATTCACTGACTGACTGACTGATTGGCATGATGGTGGGAGGATACACTACGTCTACTAGCCTGTTTATGAGTGAGTGAGTGAGTGAGTGGTTACTGATACACACACTCACTCACTGACTGACGAGTGAGGGAGTTAAATGCCAACATGTAAGAGTAGAAATTAACAGGGAGGAAGAGGAGGAGGAGGAGGAGGAGGACTGCATGGTGAAGCGAAAATAGAAAGTGAGTGTGGCCATGAAATGTTGGAAGTTAGGAGCAGGAGGAGCAGGAGGAGGAGGAAGAAGAGGAGGAGGAGGAGGAGGAGGAGGAGGAGGAAAAAACTGAGTTAATTAAGGGAGGAAGGAGGAAAGTGAGTTGTGTGGAAGGAGGGAAATATACATATGGAGAGAGAGAGAGAGAGAGAGAGAGAGAGAGAGAGAGAGAGAGAGAGAGAGAGAGAGAGAGAGAGAGAGAGAGAGAGAGAGAGAGAGAATGACGCAACAAGAAAATACGAGAAAGTGAAAGAAGCCAAGAGAACAAAAAGAAAGAGGGAGAGAGACTGACCGAGAGAAAGTGAGTGGGAGAGAGGAAGAGAGGGAAAGGGGAACAAAGGGAGGGAAGCAGATAATTTCTCGCCCTTACATATGCAACGTGGCAGAGGGGAGGGGGAGGAGGAGGAAGAGGAGGAGGAGGAGGAGGAGGAGGAGGAGGAACGTCAAGCACTAACGAGAAACTGCAGACGATGTGGCTCCTATCAATGTAGTTGTTTAGATTGACACGATGATGATGGTGGTGGTGGTGGTGGTGGTGGTGGTGGTGGTGGTGGTGGTGGTGGTGGTGGTGGTGGTGGTGAAATGTCATTCCCGTGTCTCCTTGCATGAGTATGTGATAAAGGGTGGGAGGGAGGGAGGGAGGGAGGGAGGGAGGGAGGGAGGGAGGGAGGGAGGGAGGGAGGGAGGGAGGGAAGAATGTGGGTGAGGGAAGGGAAGTAGACAGGCAGGTGGGAGTGGGGAAGCTGGGAGGAAGGAAGGAGAGAGAGAGAGAGAGAGAGAGAGAGAGAGAGAGAGAGAGAGAGAGAGAGAGAGAGAGAGAGAGAGAGAGAGAGAGACTACTATTAACTTTCTTTTCAGAGCAATTATTATTACCTTTACTGTCAATATTGCCATTACCATCATCATCATCATCATCATCATCGGACAAGGTCTTGCTTGGTGAAAACACACGGAAGACAACCAAGGTAAACAAACGTAACATTGAGCACTTTTATGGTAACAAGGATTCATTCTCTCTCTCTCTCTCTCTCTCTCTCTCTCTCTCTCTCTCTCTCTCTCTCTCTCTCTCTCTCTCTCTCTCTCTCTCTCTCTCAGATACGGGGAAAATAACTGAACAAAAGAATGTGTGAACAATAAAAAATATCAATAATAATGGCAACAATAATAGAAAATAATACATCCATGGTTAATGTGTTGAGAGAGAGAGAGAGAGAGAGAGAGAGAGAGAGAGAGAGAGAGAGAGAGAGAGAGAGAGAGAGAGAGAGAGAGTGAGAGAGAGAGAGAGAGAGAGAGAGTGTGTAGTCTCATAATCCTCAAAATCAGCTGACTGTGTGTGTGTGTGTGTGTGTGTGTGTGTGTGTGTGTGTGTGTGTGTGTGTGTGTGTGTGTATGTGTGTGTGTGTGTGTGTGTGTGTGTGAGACAGAGCATTCTAGTAGCAAACCATCCGTGGAAGAAGGAAGAAAGAATAACGACGGAGAAAGAAGGGAAGGATATCGAACTAAAATACTGACGTCTGGTAAAATAAATGTGTGTAATACTTAAAGGAATAAATAATAATGATAATAATAATAATAATAACTAAGAACTATACAATACAATAAAATAAAAAAATTAAAGATATTAGAGAACGAAGCGAAATGATCATCCCATATAAATGAGACGAATGTAAACAGAAGATTGACATTAATGAGTATATGGTATTCAAACCGTTATCTTCAAGAGAACACCGCGAGAAACTGCGTAAGGAGTTCTCAAAGGAAGTGAGAATATTCAGCTTCCCAGAGAGGACGATAGACCAATATATCAACCAAAGAAGTCGTGTGCGCAAAAACAAAAACAAAACATTCACAGTTGTAAAGAAAAATGTGATAAAATAGTATTAAAAAATATGGGACACAACGAGATTGACTCATTCCTGCAAAACTACAATACGTGAGACAATACGCAGGTAATGTACGATATCAAAACTCTCTCTCTCTCTCTCTCTCTCTCTCTGCCGGTACCTGCTGGGTGAGGACCGGGTCGATCTTCGGCATTTCCAGTTCCTTGAAGGGCTGCGGCGCCGCCCCTTCATACTCCTTCAGGATCACCGTTTCCTCGCGCACTACAAATACGTCAGGATATTGCACTAGGAAGTCTCTAAACTCCTTCACGTGCTGCCCGGAGACGTGGCGCACCTCGGGGGACGCCTGGGAGCGGTGGCCCAAAAGGGATTTAATCGGCACTTCGGTTCCGGCGCCGTACTGACGAAGTTTCCCCACGAAGTAATCCACTGCCTCCTGCTGGTAATCCCTCTTCCCCAGCAGCTTCCCCGTGGGGTCGTGGGGGTTGGATATGCCATTGCTGTAGTTGGTAACGTTAACATAGTCGTCATCGAGGGTAAATAGGGACGGATACTGCTGCAGGAACTTTCTGAGACCTGACTGGGAGCCGCCTGCAATCTGTCTCATTTCCTTCGTAAAGCCTTTCGTGCCGAACTGACAGCTGAGGTCATGAAGTGTCCTCGGCTGACCCTTGTCCATGAGACGGTCCAGGAAAAATAAGAGAGTGAGGTTTCTGACATGGTCGTAGTCTTTAGTGTCCATATTCACCGGTAACAAGTGAATGATTTGGCGATTGAGTCGAAAAACATGAGGACGCCCACAATACACCGCACACACCCTCCACCTCCAACTACCATAACCACACTGAGGCTACTCTACCAAAACCACACTTGCTTCTGCAGCGTCCGCCAGCACTGCCGGATTCCTTATTTTCATCCTTATTATAAGCTAACTATGTACATATTGGTACTCTTTGCATACCTATGATTAACAACTTGAATTTAACTATATAAAATTGTGATAATTATTGGAAGGTGAAGCATATTTTTTTGTTGTGTCCATGTTTACTATGGTCGTGTTTTTGAGAAGTATGACCGATATAATTACAATAAATCAATAACTGTTGATGAAATATTTTACAAAATCTCTTTTTACTGTATTTTTTTATATTACAGCTATAAAATTCCTCTCGTCGAAACAATAAACTCCCGACCCACTAATGTTCACAACAACTCTATCAAACGAAACAATAAAATGTCTAGCAATGATTTAAAATAAATCTATAAATATGAACAATTCTAAAATATAAATCAAGCCATTTGAGGTAGGAAATAAATAAATAAATATCCATGTTGTCATCAAAATCGACCATAACACAGTGGCGACAACCGACAACTGCATTTGTTTACATTGACTGACGACGGCACACTATGGCGGTAAAGTCAAAGCAGGATGACGCCGTTGTGACAGTAAATCAAGTCCTGTTCGTTTAAGTGATCAGTTTCAGTACACGACTGGTACTTAGCTCTGTACCAGGGAGAAAGGGTAAAAATTATGAAGTACACCAGCCTCATACTGCTGGACGAAACTATTTTTTTCTGGTAGATTTTGATGTCTGGAATGAATCTGCTGTTGTTCCCGTCGCAAATAATTTATTTATGCCACTCCCCCTCCCCCGTGATATGTAATGATGTGCGACAAAAACACATAAAAAGAATAAAATCTCCTAATATCTAGCTGGTAATGGACATAAAAAATATGTTGATGTCCTTTGGTGTAGGTGACAGGTGGGCTAATAAACGTCTCCAGATCTTATTGAGCAGCTACTGTGGAAAATTTGCTAATGTTTGATCATATCATGTCGAAGCAATCGTCCCTGCACAGAAAATTATTTGCACAGAAAATAACTTCCGGGTCTGCAGACGTTCTTGATAAAGAATATCTAGTCCTATAGTTATAGTGACCATCAAATTAGCCCATTTAACATGAATTCCTTGATTCTAATATATATATATATATATATATATATATATATATATATATATATATATATATATATATATATATATCAAAAATTGCCAGAAATTTTAGATAATTTTATGGGTGGGTGTAAAAGAAGAAAAAAAAAATTGGTATTTAGGATTCATAATCATGTGAATACAGTCAGACTAACCTTTTGCCCATTAGGATAACATGATATTATTTTAGTGTTTGCCCCCTCATTCATAAAAAATATTTTTATTTAGAGTATGTGTATAATAACAAGAATTTAAGGGTTCTGCAAAAGGCCAGCAGGTCCATACTAATTAAATCAGCTGCCCCTGTTTAATGTATATAATCAACCTATGCCAACCTATTATCCCTATCAATAGTCTTCCCTTAAAACTCTATACTGAATCCACCCTAACTAGCTGCCCAGGCCCGTCGCAGCAAGGCAAGCAAACCAAGCAATTGCCAGGAGCTCCAAGTTGGCTTGGGGCCTCCAGACAACGATTGGTTATGAATTGAATGCAACAACAAATTGTGTGAGCGCCCTCCCCCTTTCTTTGGGGGGTTGGGGTGGCCCGGTTGGTGTCCATTTTACTTGGGGCCACCAAATGCCTTGAAACGACCCTGTACCTGCCTACTAAGTCTATTTCATTCCCC
This sequence comes from Cancer borealis, assembly GCA_036785275.1. NCBI lineage: Eukaryota > Metazoa > Arthropoda > Malacostraca > Decapoda > Cancridae > Cancer > Cancer borealis. Next base: position 11,678 of record JAXIVD010006251.1, read on the forward strand.
TGTCACTATTCAAAACTTAATTTCTCTCTATCTTCTTTTCAAATCTAATTTCAATCAGCTTAAAACCATTATTTCTATTTTCCAATACTAACCTTGAGGTATAATGTACACAACGCACATCAATGCACAGGGTAAAATTTTACATCTTCACCATAATGGCGCTTGTTTACGTCTACGTATCGGAACTGCATCTCGTCACATTCCCTACTTTTGGTCATAGAGAACATTTGATAGTTCTATATTAATGTAACCTAACTTAGCCTAACCTAACCGAACCTTAACCTACCTTGACAAATAACAGAACCTTGTTTAAACCAAACAAAATTTTATTTTTCGAAGCGAAGGTTTCACATAAAACATTGAATATCTCACTAACTAAGAATTTGCGACGGAAATGTAGTTAAGAAATCCTTCTCAAAATGCATCAGGTAATGCAAAAATATAACCCTGAATTCTCTAGAGCGTTTTAGTGAAGATGTAAAATAATAATATGCAGAGTATTGAGCAGTACGTATCAAAACTACAGAGCCTTGAATCGAATTTTCATCAACAAAAACCAACCTGATATGAAGTGCTCCCCACACAGCCGTGTGTGCTTGGTGGGTAGAAAATGTGCTTTCATGATTGCAGCTAGAATTTAGCCTGGCGTTTTCTTTGCAGGAACCCTGTGAAAGTGCAGTCCTGGCTTCTGTCCACCTCTGTTAGTACAGCCATACACACAACATGTGTCAGGCATAGTCCTAGTTGATTGTCACTGCTATTACAGTGTTATAAACAGTCAAAACACGCTCCTGTGGTCGAAGCAGCCCAGTTTGTTTACAATGTGCTTGACCGTCAATTTGGCGGACTTTGGGATTGTGACGTCATGTGCAAGGCCTCTATATATTACTATTTACATATTGCTCAAGGTGGCTATGCTGTCACCATGTAATGTCGCTTCAGAAATGTACTGACCCATCCAGAGAGTACACAGTGATTCTATTGCTCGTTATTTTCTAATCCTAACTCATAACAAAAAGGTCAAGTTAACACATTCGTTGATCCCAAGATTCATGATAGTATTTTTTGGACTACCTATTGACATTCAACTTTATGGTTCAGTTATTTGAAGTTTCATGCAGTCATTCACATGTATATAGTTTCCCTCGGCATGCATATTACTACCATTGCTGTTATAGCAGTATTTGTTTTTGTTACCATTATGGGTTTATTGAATAGGATTCCTTGTGTGCCCTAAACATATAGACCGCCAATACTATAAGCGAGGAGCAAAGCAGTGCAAAATAAGTCGCATTGTCAAATATCTCGGAGCAAGTTTCCTTTTCATTGATTTTACGAATCGGCGGTAACTCTATCGATTTATATGAATAAAAGTGTTGTTTTCAGGCTTAGGTTGTTTTATTGACTGTGAAATATGTTAGGATATAAATGGATCAGGCAAACAAGAGTAATGAGTATACTGCCTAAATATGCAAGTGATCCTTCAAGTTGATCGGCACACATTTATTACATACATTATTTTACTGCACTGAATTATTTTTAAATGGTGGTGTATAGTGTACTTTAACACGAATTACGAGCAAAACCTTTAATAAAATGAAAATGTATAATCGTTGAACTTGAAGCCAAAATGCGCGCCTCTCAAACAGGTGTAGGGCGCATGTCAAGAGTTGAAGGCAAAAAAAAAAACACCGAAGCTTGCTTGCATTGTGACGCCTTCCCCCAATATCCATGACTGCCAGTGACATTAGTTTATCAGTATTCGGGATGTTCAAGTGTGCTAACAGTGCTTACCTTCATCCTTGCTCCTATCCCATCCAGCAGCAGCGATGTGCAGACGATGCGTGAGGCAGCCAAATAACTCTTGTATTGTAAACGGAACACCAACGCGGGCTATGTGATGTAAGTTGTGGAAGCCTTCATCTTGTATATTTATTGTGGCATTGTGGGTCTTCTACCTATCTTGTAGTGCATACATCCTGTGATTAAGATTGTTACTAGAAAGGCTATCATACTTGTTAATGGTATACACTTGCCCAAACGTATTTTTTGGGGGTGGTATAAATTTTCAGCATACAGCATCCTATGATTTTCAAGACGAAACTATTACTTATATATTTCGATGTATTTTCAATTACTATCATAACTGTTTCTTGGCAAAATAGCTTTTGGTAAAGATTCGTTTCATGACACACTCGATATCTCCTTACCTTAATAATGCACTGCAAATTCAACCTCAGAAACTTGTTCAGATCACCTCAAACAGTTATGCCGCTGAATTACAGAATAAAATAAGATTTCTTTTTTCTCCCTTAATAAATGGCTGGCTGCAAAACGAACAAACCTCAGATTCATTCAAAACCATCAAAATTTATCTGAAAAATAGCTTTGTTAGCATAATCTTCCCAGAGCTGCAGTTAAATAAGCCTAACCAAACCAAACAAACCAAACCAAACCAAACCAAACCAAACCTAACCTAACCTAACCTAACCTAACCTAACCTAACCTAACCTAACCTAACCTAACCAAACCAAACCAAACCAAATCTAACCTAACCTAACCTAACCTAACCAAACCAAACCAAACCAAACCAAACCAAACCTAACCAAACCTAATCCAAACCAACCTAATCTAACCAAAGCTTTGGTCACGTTAGGTTAGGTTTGGTTAAGTATAGTTAGGTTTAGTTAGTGTTTGTTGGGTTAGTTTATGGTTAGGCTTATTTAACTGCAGCTTTGGGAACGTTATGGTAACAAAGCAATTTTTTCTGATTGATTTTGATGGTTTTGAATTAATCTGACTTTTTGTGGCAATTTTTACCTCCCATTTATTGAGGGAGAAAAAAAAGTATTCGTATTTTTTTTATGTAATTCAGCTGCGTAACTGTTTAAGGTGATCTGAACAAGTTTCTGAGGTTGAATTTGCAGTGCATTATAAAGGTAAAGAAATATCGAATGGGTCGTGAAACGAATCTTTACCTAGCTTTTATCATAAAAGAAATCTCTGCTCAACAAAGTTAATCAGGACAAAAATACCAAATATATGCAAAACACATTAAAACCAATAAAAGCATTACCTCACAAACTACTAGTCACTTAAGTTTTTTCTGCCTCCTGGCTAGTACAGTGGTAGCGCGCTGGCCTTGCATTCGCTTGGTCAGCAGATCGAATCCCCGCCCGGGCTTGTGATGCTTAAGCTGGGGAGGAACTGCTGTGGTCGGGCACCACAGTGGGGGTTTAGGCTTGCCCAGATGATGTTCTGGAGAGCATCTTCATTGATGGATACCGGAACTGAAACCCATGCAACCTTACCTTACCTTTTTGAATGGAATGCAGACAGTAGGTAAATATTATTCGAAGTGCTTAGAGATACAGCAGTCATACCGCGTTGTCATCTGCTATTTCTAAGGCCTGTGCCTTATTATTTACCTGGTAAAGCATCTTTCAAATTATGTTAGGTTGATTATGTTATGTTAGGTTATGTTCGGTTATATAAGCTTTTTACCCAAAAGTTAGGCATGTGCCATATCTATAAGCGAGCACTATGAGGATACGGCATTTGTTAGGTTATGGTTAGATTAGGTTATGTTAGGTTTGGTTGGATATGGCTTGGTTCGATTATTTAAGCTTTTTATATTTTATTACCCAAAAGTTAGGCACGTGCCGTATCTATAAGCGAGCACTTACAGGTACGGTTGTTGTACCTGTAAGCACTGCCAATATTTTTTAATTTTATTTGGATATTTGGAGATTATGTTTCCAAATAAAACCTAACGCAGCATTAACTTTGTAACCGAAGAAAAGTTCATCATTTTTGTTTATAGTTGTTGCTTTGCTGGCTGAGACTGGCAGATTCTTTATTCTCTGAAAATTGTAACTTTAAAAGAACGTTTGTACATAAAATTAATTATATTTTGCAGAGAGGATAAGAATCTAGGTGAGTGTGTATCATTGAAAAGTATGATGGCAGTCCTAAATCATGATTCATAGGTTGACAAAAGTTATCTTAATAGCTATATAGTCACTGTGAGTAAATCTTTGAATACACCTTTGCACAGCAGTTAGCAAAGAACTGTTGATGATTAATGAGTGCATGCAAGTTTATTTAAGTTCTTTCTACTGTATCTCATTACTGTAACCAGTTGCATGATGAAAAACTTCAGTGAACATATTTTCAAAAATAAAATGTGGCCTGTTATGCAGAGAGGATGGTGTCCACACGGGGAGTGAGGGTGAAGTTCAGCGAGGGGGAACGTGTCCTCTGTTATGAGCCAGATCCAACCAAAGCCAAGGTCCTCTACGACTCAAAGGTTCTAGAAGTAGTATTCAACAAAGATGGAAAAGGACGCAAGCAAATAGAGTACTTGATCCACTTTCAGGTATATGTACTTATGTTATGATGCCATATTTGCTCCTATTTAATATTTTATTAGTTCTGATCATGGAAGGAAGTGAAATCAGGAAATATTAATAGATCGTATAAATGGTGTTCTTTGCCAGGGTTGGAACGCCTCCTGGGACCGGTGTGTCTCGGAGGATTTTGTGTTGAAGGACACTGACGAAAACAGAGATTTACAGAAACAGCTGGCAGACAAAGCCCAGATAAAACTGTAAGTCACATGTTTAGTCTATGTAAATGTATAAATGTATCAACATAAGTGAATGACTAAACAACCCATTACACTTATGCAACATGAATATGTAGCTATAGTTTTTCTTTTCTTTCAGGTCAATGAAATCTAACAGAGTGCTGATAGGAGGACCACTCTAGTGAGTTTTTATCAATGGTTTTGTCTGACTCCCTCTACCCTTAAGCTTTTGGTATTGGTTCATCATATGCTTGAGAACTAGTTGAATGGTGTGTGGTAGGATATCTGCATTGACTTCATTATCCAGTGACATTTCCATTTGTCAACAGGTACATAAATGTTACCATCTTCAATTAGGTAATACAAGCCTCTGCAGCAGGGACTGTACAGCTATTACGTCCCATTGTTGCCTTTCTGTACATTCATGACTCACCTACTGTTAATTGTTAAAAGGGAAATGAATTTCATATAGTTAATTTTGATTTTTCATGTTGTGTATATGTAGCATGTTCTGTATTTGACTAATTATAAAATATCTGTGATTGTTTTATTTGTTTAACATTTTTTTTCTCCCCAATTATCAGTAAGGAACGGAAAAGAAAACGTCGACTGTCGGAAACCATAAGGGAGACAATTGAGAGAGAGCGGCAGGAGAGGGAACAGCAGGACGAATCAGAAACAAGCTCTCAGGTAGGTAAAGGTAAACTAGTCTTACTATGTAAATCTTTTGTCAGAAGATTTGTGATCCAGCCTGCAACTGAATATTGTATCAGACTTAAAAGTCTGGAAAATCAGGTATGCTATAATTTATGTATTGATTACTGAGAGAATGAAGACTGCAGTTTGTGACAAAGGTGTATTTGAGTGAAATTGAGGGTCCTAGTAGGAGCGGAAGGCCACTTGGAAGATGGAAGGATAGAGTAAGGGAGTATATGCGTGAAAGAGATGCTGATAAAGGGAAAGGGGTTTGAGCAAGCAAGGGTGAAGTGTAGCTGCTGTAGCCTTCCCTTTTGGGGGAGTTTCCAGAAGAAATGAGGTGTCCGAGACTAGAGATAGATATTGCCATTTTTTTATGTGATTAAACTTAAATGCAAGACAAATATAAACATATCATTTATCATTGAATGAAATGATAACAGTTAATTGTTTTGCTATTCTATAGTAGCATTATGAAAAATTATTCAATGTGAACATCTACCGTCAGTTCGTAGTTTAGATACATTATTTTCAAGACAAGTAAATACCTAGTGTTATTGAAGACTCATATAGACCAATATCACTTACCTAGACTGGGACAACTGTGACCGAGGAGGATGAAAGGGGATGGCCATTATCAGAAGGTGGTAGCAGCACTGGGGCAGAGGATGAGGACGAAGAGGATGAAGGTGAGGCAGCCAGTGAAGACGAGCGGCACTTTCCTTTGGTGATTCCTGATAACTTGCGAGCAGTGTTGGAACGAGACTATCACCTCATCAATGACAAGAATAAGGTGAAGCAATCATGTGTTGGTGATGCTCCTCCTTTATTTGGAGCTGCATTCATTGTATGTGCTAAAGTTTTCACACTACTGTTTATTCTTTAGTTAGTTTGTTTGTGCTCATTTATTTGGATATATTCTGTTGGGGTTAATCTTTCCCTGTTGATAATTTTTCATACAGTATTTTATTATCATTGTTTGTTTGCTCCTTTACCTTATTTTTAGTTCTTCTATTTTGGAATGGTAGTGAGTGATGTGCCATTTCCAGTGTTGGTGTGTTGTCAGTTTTCTGTGCCTGCATACTACTCCTCTTCCATAGTTCTTGTAACCTGAAAATAAGTCACATGAGTCCTTAAGGCAGGTGACGATAATGTTTGGTTTGTACAATTTTATGATGTTACCTTCAGTAACTTTTAACACTATGTGAAGAATAACAAGCTAGTAAATAAAAAATATATAAATACATGATCTAGAAGTATATTCGTTCTTTTTTCATATGAAACTCACATTGGTCTATCCTGCATATTAGTTGTATTGTCATCAATCACTATTGGTGTGACTGAATGCCTGATTGATCTTTTATTCAAGCTACATAGAATAAATTTTTCCTTTAGAGTTTTCTTTTTATTTATTTATTTTTTATACTAGATTCCTATTCTTATGGGTGTGTAAAATGATCATGAAATAATGTATTTTTTTTTGTGACAGCTGCTGGACCTTCCAACAGAGAAGACTGTCCTCAGTCTTCTGGAGAATTATGTGAGGTTCTTTGCCATGCGATATCTAGCCAGAACCCGAGAGAAGAGGCGCACTGAGATCAAGGAAAAGGACAAATGCTTCATGACGTAAGTAATAGCAGCTCTATTCCCTTTCCCAGAAATATAATTATTGGTATCTTCTGTACGTAGAATAAAAATCAGATGCCTTTGCTTCACAAGCCTAGCACTGAGGAGTTCCCATCCACAGGCTGGACTTGTGCAAAGAGGTGATGGATGGTCTGCGTGTGTGCTTTGACTTCCACATTGAGACATTGCTGCTGTACGCCCCTGAGCGTCGGCAGGCTGAGCGCCTACGCACTGCACAGCCTGTCTACTCTAAGCAGTGAGTGTTATACTGACTGTATGCATCTGTGTCATCTTTATTACTGCATACAGCTTACAGTTCTTATTGCCTATCTCTATTTCTCTACCTCACATTCTTGGCAAGGTGCTGTCCAGTCTTGACAATAATTTCTAATTTCAAAGCACCCATCCCTTATATTTCTAGTTTTGTCATTAATATATTCAAACATTTAAAATTTTTGAGATGAGTTTATGTATGTACTATTTTACTCAGACACTACTGAAAGTTTTTTTTTTATTAATTTTATAATTTACCAAACACTACAGCTATATGTTAATCTGCTTATTAATTATTATTCAAAAGAGGATTATTCTTTCTAGTTATAGCTGACACATGTTCCAAAGTACTCCCCCCCCCCCCCCACCTGGGATGACCACAACAGAAGTCTGTTTATTCATGTCCTTACATTCCCTTATTGCATGCTCTAATTCTCTCATTCTCCTTTCTTTCCTTTCTTTTCCTTGTACCAGATAACCATTGATATGTTCTAGTTTAGTCTGGTCAAATTATGTAAATAACTTACATCCACTGTAATGTATAACCTACATTGATGCAGACTTGTACCATCTATCTGTGTCTATATAACCACATAATATCCCTCTTTAAAGGGGTGTAGCCAAGATAAGGTATTTAGGACCTGCATCCTGTCTTTTTGTTTGGAGAGAATACATAGGAGGGCCTTCCAAGACCCCTTGTTTTATCCCTCTTGGTCACCTATTATAACCTGTAAGGAATACGGCAGAAGTATTTATGAAGCTCTCTCACGACTCTATACATCTTAATTATGATTTTAATGGAAATTCAGGGAAATGGACGGTGATGGGCCAGTAGTGGTGGAGGACCGAGAGAGTCTGGACGGTTTGTGTGGAGACAAGGATGATCTTGAAAATGAGATGATTCGAGCTAAGGCAGAGTTAACCCAGAAGGAGGAAGACAAGGCCAAAGGTAAGGATTGAGTGATTCTAATTTTTTTCCTAGAGATATATGGTAGTCAATTAGTCACACAGGTATACAAAAGCATTCTGCCTTTTCAAGTATATCTATTTATGTAATTTTTAGTGTTTCCTGTGGCATCATAATCTACTTTAGATGTTTTGTTTTGATGACATGAATGTGAAGATTTGTTTGAAGAGCATGGATCATAATGACCAGATTAAGAAATGGTGGGAACAGTCATTAGATAAAGTACATAATATATATACACTATCCTATTGCAGTGTATAAATGTTATGCATCACTTAGTTTCAATTTCAATGTTAAAGGATGAGTTGAAAAATTTAGGGCTGATATTGTCCTACTTACCTTGCTATTGTTCTGATGCTAAGATTGGTTCTACCTCCAGAGAGTGGTGGAAGGCGAATGCTGCGCTCCAAAAGACCGCTGTCGGGTGATTCCTGTTCTAATACTGAACGGGAGAAAGGAGTTTCCCTTGCATGGTGAGTGATTGCAAACATTCTCCTGGGTGAAGAAGGAAATACTGACATTATAGATCTTACAACTACTAGAAGTACTACTGCTATTATTAGTAGTAGTACCAGGGCCAGATTAAAGGGGGCTACAGGTGCTGTAGCCCCAGTGAAATGACCTGAAACTTTGGTAAAAGTTTTACATTATTATTATGAACAATATAATTTTAAAAGATCAAAATCCTTTGACAGATGAAAAAATTTTGTTCCCCCACTAGAACAAAATTGCAAAAATACATCATAGAATTGATAAGGTTGAGATTAATCTTACAAATCCACGAGAGTCTGTAAGATGGTTAAACATGTCATAAGGCTTAGTTATGAGCTGCTTTGAGCTGTTGGAGCCATTATGAGAATATATGTGGAAGTTAAGAATATATGTGTTCCTTACGGGCAGGGGCCTCGTTTTGTGTTGAAAAGTGAGGGCACAATCAGTATCGTACAATCCTTTTAGCACTGTAGCTTACAGTGCTCAAAGGATTGTATGATGCCCCAGGACCCCCACTGAAAAGGGGCCCCTACAGTTTAGAATTATAAATGGTATACATAGGCATATCATGAATATAGGTCCCCACAAGTGTTGTGCCCAAGGCTCCCCATAGCTCTTGATTGGATTGATTGTGATTGAAAAAAAGAAAATCATCGTTGAGAATTATATGAACATGAGTGTGTTGCTCAAAATATTTCAACAATTTCTCAATGGAGCATTGGATAGACTCGTCTAGTGAATAATAAGTAGATATACCTTTAAAAGAAATACAAGCAGATAATACTAATTTTACAGTCTTTTAACACCATGTTTATAATGTTATAAAGTCTATTATCTCTTTCCATGGGTCTTTTATTTTTTTGTTGTGTCTCCAGTGAGTCGGGGCGCAGCACCCCCACGACGGTGACCTCTGTTGGTAGTACAGCGGGGGTCAGCAGCTTGGGTCGTAGCACCTTGCCCTATGCTAACCTGCAGCACAACCAGCTTCAGGACTGGACCCTATTGCCCGAGACCTATAGACACCCTCCTCCGCCTGTACTTCTTTATGGCAACATCCACCTCCTCAGGCTGTTTGGTTGGTTATTCCACTATGTTTAAATTAATATTATTCCTATTTGTTATGAGTGGTGACATTATTACAACCATGTTCCCATCCTTGTACAGCTACTAACAAAGATAATTAACAGTCACCTCTTCTCATAACTACAAGCTTTGATTTACCTCATCAGTTACAGTATTGCTGCCACTGCACACCTTTTTTTAATGAAAATATTAAAGCAGTGAATGCTGAGTTAAAGCAAACATTACTCATTGTTCATCATGCTTGTTTACATCATATTAGTCAAAAGAAGACTCCCTAATGTTCACTTATCCCAACAGTGAAGCTGCCTGAGATCCTGTATAGAATGAATCTGTCTGAAAGCAAGAAGAAAGTCATCAGCAAGCACCTTGATTTGTTTCTTGAGTAAGTACTGTTTAATCTTAGCCTTTTGCAAAGGTCATGATGGCAGGGTCATTTGTTATAACTGCTGTGGATTAGACTAAATAATGACAAGTGGAATGAACCTCCACCTTGCATTGTGCAGTGTAACACAATTCTATCTTTTAAACGCAAACATGACGACCATCTCCTTCAATGAGGTTTCCAATAATGCTATATGACATAGTGTCCTGATGACTTTATTGCTTCTAACTGTTTACTTCTGATTGTGTTTGCTTTTCTTATGGTTACTCAAGGTTAAGGACAAATCACCTAGCTTGGAACCTAGGATCTGTGTGGTCTGAGTTTCTATTCTACCTCTAGTTTCTGACTCCTCGTTCCCTCTGGGAATGTCCCTCAAGGGGAATGTCCCCTGCATTTGTGTAATTATATGTAAAATAGAAAAAATGTCAAAGTAATGTTTTTATCCCTTTAGCCATTAAATAATGTTATGTTACCTAGCATTGTAAAATACATGCTCAAAGTCTAGATGTAAGCATTTTATTTAAGAAATTAAAGAATTTAAACTCCTATTGAACTATGGTGAATTGTATGTTTGTTGTTTAATGTATACTGATGTGTGTGTGTTTTTCAGATACATCAGCACACACAGCGAGGAACTCTTCCTTGAATCACACTACATCAACAACATGGATGTGTGATGCCTTCGAGGACCTTCACTAGATCAGTGGAATTCATAATGATGGCAGTTCCAGAATCCATGGATTGAGGCTTGTACTTAACATAACATGGAAAATGGAAAAACATCACAATAACACCTATTAAGTTGAGGGATGGAATTTAGAATTTTGCATGTTTGTACTGTGTTAATTGTACTATTGTCCTTTCTAAATAAGCACAACCCAAAAAAGAAAGTTTTGTGAATTCTGGAAGTGACAATGAAAAGCAATGGAAAATTATGATGTCATGAGTTAGTAACCTCACTAAACACTTGTGTGGAGCAAACTGTCATGGGTGTTCCTATTACAATACAGTATAGGAAGGTCGGGGTTGAGAGTTCTATAATGCCCTATCAAGAAACAATGCCATAGCCTTGAAATAGGGACCATGTACCTGCACAGGACCTAGACAGACATTTAAGGCTGGGAAAAGTGAATCAGACGGGTGTAAAAGAATGTGATTAATTTTAAGAAGTGATCTTTTTTACATTTGATTGAAGTTTCTCATTATGAATCTAGTGTAGCAAAATAAGTGAGGTGGATCATGATGATGTCATTAAACACTGTGATTGAATAGAAGTCTCACTTATCCTGACATGCTTTCTTCTTATTTCTTTAAAAGTTATCAAACAGAAGAGGGTTAATGCACATATGGGCTTGAAATAAGACCTACAATTTTAACCTATTATCACCGTAATGATTTTGTTATTCTCAGCAATTTCATCCAATATATATTCATTGGAAATTGATTATAATGCTAGTATCAATATATTCTAGGGTAAGTATCATGTTTTGAGGAGAGAGCGAACACAACCAACACGTGGGAATAACATGCTATTGACTGACCGTGACCATCTGATTACATTTTCTCAAGATCAAAACGAAATTCATAAGGTTTTCGAGACTTCAAGTTGTGAATTTAGGCAACATACTCGGTTTTTACTCACCTATGAAGATGAGTATATTCACTACTTCAGAGGTGTTTCATGGTGGTGGTGGTGGTGGTGGTGTAGAGGGTGATAGAAATGGACCACACGGAATATGCAGAAAATTGACTGTCCTGAAAAAAGGAAATAAAAAAAAGAAATTAGATCAAGCAATATATGATAACGTATTTTACTGTTGAAAATTGCATTACACTTTTATATTCGCCACAAAACAAGAGAGAGAAAAAAAACGTTTGACTACAGAATGAAAGTTCACCGCCACCACTATAACAACACAACAATAACACCATCACCAAAATGATAATGGTAATAATAATAATAATGATAACAATAATAACTGATGATAATAATAATAATAATAATAATAACTAGTAATAATAACGATAATGATAAACAAATGCATAGCAGCAGATCAGCCTTTCAGTAAGTTACATAAACAAAACAATGACATTGGCGTCTCTCTCTCTCTCTCTCTCTCTCTCTCTCTCTCTCTCTCTCTCTCTCTCTCTCTCTCTCTCTCTCTCTCTCTCTCTCTCTCTCTCTCCCCCCCCGCCCCCCCCCCCCCACACACACACACACTACAGTGAACCATTGGTCTGTAACTCAGTCTCCAGTAATTTCATTCAGTCACAGGTTGCAACTAAGCTGATTTACACTCATGCATATCGAGTTTCGTATTTTCGACATCTTTTTATTTTTACATGCTGCTTCTCGTAGGTAAAATAACAAAGTAGATGGTGATTCCTGCATCCAAGCGTATCTTATGAGTATGGCCGTTTTATTTGTTAATTAATTATTCGTGGTGAAAACTACCAGTTAATTGGTGATGGATAATGAGCGGCACCCTTACATCACACACACACACACACACACACACACACACACACACACACACACACACACACACACACACACACACACACAACACACACCACATAATTATCATCATCCTTATTACATACAAGTCTTTTTCTACCTCGTGTTACTGTTCTTGGTTAACTGTCATTCCACAAGGGAGAGACAAGCATGGGTACCTTTGGGCGGCCGCGAGACCCGGCGAGGCGAGGTGGGATAGCAATTACATAGATAGAGTTCTCCCGTTTGGGGAACTGAAACCCCAGTGGGCAGCTAATACTTCCCCATTTATGAGTTAACAAAGTTTTAATTGACCTCTCGTTCCATCGCAGGTCGTAGCTGAGTAGGAGGAGGAGAAGGAGGAGGAGGAGGAAGAGGAGGAGGAGAAAGAGGAGGAGGAGGAGGAGGAGGAGAAAGAGGAGGAGGAAGAGGAGGAGAAAGAGGAGGAGGAGGAGGAGAAAGAAGAAGAAGAGAAGTAGGAGGAGGAAGTGGAAGAGGAAAAGCAGGAGGAAGAGGAGAAGCAGGAGGAAGGTGAAGCGGGAAATGATTATATTAATAATGGAAAATGGATATGAAACGAT